>JAUUTY010000683.1:0-283774 GCA_030979885.1 Lolium multiflorum | reverse complement strand
GCCCGGTGGAACTCCTTACCGCAACATCCGTCAACACCGCATCGAGATGGCGGAGGAACAAATCACGTACGAAGATCTCCTACGGATCACAAGAAAAAGTATGATGGCCTGAAGGTCATCCTCGAGACGAACTCATCGGCTCCTTTGAGAAGACCCGGTCGCACGGCGTCAGATTCAAAGGATTCACGCCACAAGGCGTCCTTGAAGGGGTGGATCTGTCTCTCCCTTCACAGGAACGTACCCAAGCCCTGCGTCAGGAGATCAACTATGTGGTGGCCCATTCACTGCATCGGCACTCTGAGAGCCTGGTGAACACTTTGGAGCGCGTTGCGCTCCGTGTGGTGCAAGAGATCATGGAGCGTCGTTACTCCCCTTCAGGACCTGTTCTAGGGACTCACCAGGGAGAGATGCAACTCCACACCAGGCCACCTCTGCCGTACGCAATGGCGGCTCCACAGCAACAAGGCTCACCGGCATACGTCGTCTACAAGGATGGGGGTGACCCGGGCGACTACCAGTTCTTACCTGACCCGCCCAAGGAAATCCCACACGGATACGTGTGTGCGTATGTGCCGGACTGCAACAACTGGACGCAGGCGATCCAGGCTCCACCAGGAGGGATTGCCGGAGCAGGAGCAATTGTTCCGGCAGGAAGGATAACTGCAACAGCGGGGAGTCTAGGAGCAGAAGCTGAGAAACAAGCGTGGCTAGCCAAATACACCACTACGCCAATCCAAGAAAGCTCCGCTGCTACTACCTCCACAGCAGATCAGATCAGCGCAGTCCTGAGAGATCAATTCGGCATCTTGCCGAAGAAGAAGATAATCGGCTATTCCAAGCCGTACCCCAATGAGTTCGACCTGATCCCACTACCGCCTAAGTACCGGCTTCCGGACTTCAACAAATTCAGTGGGTCAGAAGGGTCGAGCTCCATCGAGCACGTGAGCCGATACCTGGCCCAGCTGGGCATGGCTTCGGCATCGGATCAGTTACGGGTGAGGTGCTTCTCGCAATCCCTCACCGGTCCAGCTTTTGGGTGGTACACCTCTTTGCAGCCAAATTCAGTGCAATCATGGAAGCAGCTGGAGGAACTGTTCCACACCCAATACCATTCAGAGACTACTGAAGCTGGTATTGCCGAACTAGCACAAGTTCGGCAAAAGCGAGGAGAGACAGTGGCTGAGTACATTCAGCGTTTCAGAACTGTCAAGAACCGATGCTATTCGGTTCATATAACTGAGAAAGAGGCAGTCGAGCTGGCCGTGGCAGGCCTGGCAGCGTCGTTCAAGGATCTGACGTTCCAAGTTGAGTACAACTCGCTGACGCACCTGGTCAACAGACTGACCTTATATGAGCAGCGCCATCCAGAACTGTACCAGGACAAGTTCAAGCGCGCGATCAGCCTGGTCAATACCGATGAAGATGAAGATTCTGCGGAAGATCAGGAAGTTGCGGTAGCCGAGTGGACTCGGACGCCAGTACCTGTGTCCTGCCAATGGGTGAATCCACCAGGGCCTCCAAGAGGGTTGGACTTTGACGTGACCAAAACCGAACAGATCTTCGATCTGTTACTGAAAGAGAAACAGTTGAAGCTACCCGAAGGCCACAAGATCCCTACGGCGCAGGAGATGAACAAGAGGCCATACTGCAAATGGCATCATACGTTCACGCACGCCACCAACGACTGCAAAGTGTTGCGCGCACAAATTCAGATGGCGATAGAAGCAGGCCGATTAACTTTCGGACAGTTTGCCATGAAGGTAGACAGGCGTCCGTTTCCAGACGTCAACATGGTGGACCTAAGCCACTCCATAAGAGAACCAGGGTTCTCTTTTGATGTCAATATGGCAGGGTTCGTGATTCGCCATGGCGCGGACAAAGCAGAGAGCAGCCATTCTCGTGGCAAGGATAAAGAGGAGGCCGTTCCACGCGACCGGCCCCAAGACGACGATACGGTACCTGACCGAGGAGGAGGTGAGAAGCATACGGTATCAGCGCCCACTCTCCGTGCATCTCCTCAACAAATATGAGCAGCAGTACGACCGACGTCGGCGCTACGACGAAGACGATGAAAGATCATCGGTCTGATGCGGACGGGAGGTATCGTCGGACCAACGGCCACGACGACGGGTATGAACGTCGCGCCGGAGGAAGGTCTGAAGGGTCGGACAACGTGGACAGGCACTGGGACTGTCCCTTCTTCAAACATTGCTGGGACTCAGGAATGAGCCGATTGCCAACAATCGAGAACTGCCCAGAATGCAAACAGCAAGGAAGAAGGGGGGCAAGCGAAGTTTCAGTGTTCAAACGTCTAGGACCTCTCCCACCTCAGAGTAAACGAGCTGAGTCATCTCAAGAAGAAGACTTCGAGGAGTCAGATGGAGAAGAAGATAGGTATCACCGACCAAGGTGGTGCCCTGATGGACTCAGCCATTCTCAGAAGCGCCGGGTGCAGCGGTGCGAAACCTGGAAGAAGCCGAGGCACAGTACCTGTACACGTTGAGAAGAGCGCGGCCCGATCTGGCCGCGAAAATCCAGCAAATAGTGGAGACGAAGGCGCGCCCGCCAAAGAAAGTATGGCGCCCAAAACAGGCGAAAGCCGATGCACAGGCATCGGCTGATGCCGATGATGCAGACGCATCGGCAGACACAAACATGGTATCCGTGGGCTGGACAGAGTAGCACGTCCAATACATTGGACATACGTGGCAAGGCCGATCCCTGCGATCGGCCCTCAAAAAATGAAAAGTAAAGGATCTTATCTCCAACATGCCACGTAGCTACAGTGGAAATCCAAGAAGTTGCAAACCATCGTCAAGCATTGCAACAAAAAAGGAGGCCGATTCTGGCAATCGGCCGAAATTATCCTCAACATACCTTCGTCTGTGTTCAGCATTGATCCAACGGATGCCTGAAGAGCCGATACCATCAATTACTTGACAGAATCGGCTCGGGGGGCACATAGATGGATGAGATACGAGGATACGGAGCTGGGAACGGATGTCAAATGTCCAGCAGAGCAGCTCAAGTATGGGGGCCGATACGTAAACAAATCGGCCGCAAAAAATCGAAAATACAGAAATTTTTGGGCACAGCCGATGCGTAGACATCGACTTAAGGATTCAAAGCCGATGCACGGCCATCGACTCAAGGGGTACAAACTGTTACATGGCGAGGCTCTACTCTGCGAGGACCTCCAACTGTTTGGTGACTCAGGTCTTCCTCAGTGGAATGGTTGGTGGCTCCGTTAGCAAATCTTCAAGATCAGCAGCGCCTGCGTAAGCATGCAGATCAGGTTAGGATCATGAGAACAGCCGATGACCATCCAATTGGCTGTGACGTTTTCTCCTGGATGGCAACCAAGTCGGACATCGTCACGAAGCGTGATACGCTCGAGGTGATGGGTACGTTTGAGGCTTCTTAGTTCAAGGGAGCTGCTGATCCTTCCAGAGCCGTCCTAGTGCACTGTCTCCTTGGGCGTAAGCTTTCCTGCCAAGTTTTGATGAAGAGCTGGAATGGCTCGGGGGGCAGCTCACCTTGGAGGTTCTCTGCTTTTGAAAGCCGATTTGGTTAGAATCGGCTGATGCTGCACCACAGTTGAGAAGCTGATAGTGGCCCAATGCGGCTGGTGCACTTTCATTCTCGCCTTGACCGAGGCTCGGGGGGCAGCTAGCCCTGAAAATTCCTCATTCTGAAGAGCCAATGGTGTTGAAATTGGCTGTCTCTGCATCATAACCATGTTGAAGGGTGGAGGACTCTTGCAGAGTAAAACCACCAGGGTTGACAGGAGGAGTTTGAAGAAGGAGCCATCATCAGTGGTTAGGCTCTAGACCAGTTCGTTGCTGCGAAGGAGTATAACATCGCAAGGGAAGCTGTGAGCAAACACCTGTTGAGCAGAGGTGTCAGCTTCAACGTCAAGGTTGTCAGCAACGGTCCTGGAGGCGTTAATTCAGGAGTTTTGCCATCAGGACAAACATCACGATCGGATGATTTTGAAGTCTAAAGATCTAGGGGTCTCAAGGCTGCGCGTTGGACCCGTTCGATTGGAAGTTTGGATCTGAATTTCATGGATTGCAAGTTAACATCTGAGAAGGCGATTAGATCGGTCTGTCTTGCAATTTGTTATAAAAGCTGATGCATTACCATCGGCTCATTGAGCGAATGGACGCTAGAGGATTCGGGGGAGGGTTTGCGACTAGATGGACGAACTTCCGGATGCTTTCCTCAAGAACTTGGCCAAGGCCAGAGGTAGAAGAAGAAAGACACAAGGACGAACTCGCTCTAGATCACCATGTTCATTGATCTCAAGACAGGTTACAGGTTGTTCTCTCTTCAGTGGATCGCGCATGTAAAAGAAGCTGCCCCCTCTCCTTATATAGGGGAGAGGGTGGCTTACAGAACAAGAAACCCTAATGGGATCTTTGACTAGACAAACTACTTTACAAAGATACTTTATAAAGCTACTTTAATCACAGATGACGCCGGGGTCTTCTTTAAACATGAAGGATGACGTCCTCCGGCTTCTTTGACCGTCATCCTCCTTTGTCTTCAAGCCTTCGTTTAAAGCTACTTTGCTTAGCTCATCCTTGTCTTTTAGCTCCTGACGGAATCTTTGACCAGTCCGACATGCCCTTCCTTCCGGAGGTACCTTTCCTTCCTGGTTCCGGTATACCCCTCTTGGGGATACCGGCTTAGCTTCACTTAGCCAAACTCTATCTTCTATTCCGGTATGAACATTAAACCGGTATCTTGAAGGGTGAGACCATCCGGTATGGCACACCTTTGGCATACCGGGGGTCATCCCCCCAACATTAGTCCCCGAAGCTGGTATAGTCTGGCGGATTCTATCCAACAGACCATGCCAGGTTTCCGTATCTTTGGATACCGGTTTAACTTTCTTAGCCCTTGGCTCAAATCCGGCATCTTTGCTCGGACTCACATATTCTCTGTTCGCAAGGCATTCTCCGGCATCTTACTCTCCGGTATCTTAGTCTTTAAGTCTCTCCTCGACGAGGTCGAGAATATTTCGGGTTCTGTGCCTGTCAGAGACATGCGCACTGTGACTGTCGCGCCAGTGTCAGTTGTCACTTCGTATTGACACTTGCGCGCCATTTAATGCACCGCTGCGGATCCCACTCACCGCTTCGCATCCCGTGTGCGCCTCGGTGTGGCCTTCTCTTTTCCGCGTGTATCTCTATGCCACGTGGCGACCAGCGACGCGAACCGTCGCGGGCCGCGAGGCAAACGCGTAGGCCCAGCGGTTTTCGGCCCATCTTCTCTCTCCTTTATAAGCTCAACTGCCCCTTCTTCTTCCTCTTCTTCGCATTCCCCTACCTTCGCGCATAGTGCTCCTCGCCTCTGCGCTCTTCACCGCTCTTCGTCTGCTGGAGTTCCTCCGCCCGGCGAACTGGCGCGCGTCTCCATCGGACCTCGTCGTGCGAGAAGCTGCTGCGGTGTCTTCTTCAGCGCGCGCATCCTTGCTTCTTCTTGACCTTCACCGCCTCGCCGTCGGCAGAGCTCGTCGGCGACCGCAGGTCCGTTCCTTCGCCGGAGAAAGTCTTCCTCTCTGACCACCGACGCTGAGGTCAGTTCCAATCTTGCTTTGCTCGCCATTTGCTCGCTTTTCAGATCTGGGGTCTATGGTGTTCTTATTTCTTCCTTTTTCTTTGATTTTTCTCTTACTCGTAGATCTTCACGCGGGGTCCAAGCGTGGGATTTCTGTTTCTTTGCCTTCCATCCAATGTCTGACGAGGAATCTTCCTCCGCATCTTCCTCTTCTTCTTCCGCTAGACATAGCAAACAATCTTCCGGCGAATCTACATCTTGATTCGATGAGGACAAAAAACCTTGACCAGAATCCGAGAGCAGAAAGGTTGAGGTAGTCACCAAGATTCGGTAGCCGCCAGAACCCGGTAGCTCTAGCCAAGCATCCGGCAGCCAAGTTGGGACGAGTAGCTCTGGCGAAGCTTCAAGTAGCTCTAGCCAATCTTCCGGCGAGGAGCCTTCCCCAATCACCCGCGGAGCCTGGATGGGCTCCAATGTTACTAAGTACGAGATAGATTGGTTATACCGGTCCCGTCGGATTCCGGAAGGAGTCACTTGCCGGATTCCTGGTGACGAACTAATTCCGGACCCCGAGCCCGACGAACGTGTTGTTTTTCTTGCTCACTTTGAGCGCGGCTTCGGCCTTCCTCCTTCCTCTTTTTTCCTGGACCTTCTAGATTTCTACAAGCTCCAACCTCACCATCTTCCTGGCAACTCCATCTTTTACCTTTCTTGCTACACCACCTTCATGGAGGCCTACATCGGCATTCGTCCCACTCGTGAGACGTTTGCCCGCTTCTTTGCTCTTCGGATTAACTCCGTTCAGGGCGTAGATATTCCTGCACCCAAACCCCCCGTGCAATGCGGGTCTTGCATCATCAGCTCCCGTCAAGGGAGCCCCTTTTTTAAGTTCTCCGGCCTGGAGTCTTGCCGGTTATGGCAAGGGACGTTTTTCTATGTGAAGAACAACGGCGCCGCAGATCTCATTGATCTGCCTCCTTTTGATCCGGCGCCGCCCGCAAAGACCAACTGGGGCTACAATCCGAAGGAGTCTCACAACGAGACCAACCGGATTATACGCTTCATGAGCAGAAGATGAAGGACACCGGCATCTGCTCTGATGATATCCGCACCTTTATCTCGCGCCGGGTACTTCCTCTGAAGCGCCGCGAGCACAGGATGAGCGAGATGTACGGCCCTGACGATCCTACCAAGATCACAGGCCTGCCCCTTAGCAAGAAGGACGTTGTTCTCAAGGCTAAGCAGATTTGCCAAACTGCTATGCCATTTAACTGGGAATGGGGCCTCCTTCCCTTCAGCACTACTAACCCTCCAACCCAAGAAGTAAGGGACTATGCGATTGGGGTTGTTTTTTGCCGGTAACCTTTTGCTTTTGCTTATTTTCTTTTTCATGTTTCAGGCCAAGGACCGCTTCCCCCTCATCGAAGCCGAGCGGCGAGGATCTTGCCGGAAGCGCGCCCTCGACTCCTTCGACCCCGATCCCCTCATATTTTGGAAGGATCTGAAAATGGGCAAGACCCCGGCATCTCGCCTGGGCCGGTCTCCGCCAAAGCCAACCGGGTCCTCTGATGACCTGGTTATGCTTGAGGTATTTTCTTTTCCGGTTTCTTTTACTCTTCCATTATCGTTTTCTTCGAACTGCTTCTTAGCCTCATCCAATTTACAGATCCATGAGCACGTGCCGCCCCTGCGCGCCGAGGCCGGCACGGAGTTTGTGGACAAGCTCATGGCCCAGGGCCAGAAGAACAAGCGGTCGCCATCTGACGATGGCTCCAGCCAGGCCCCTCCCTCCAAGCGCTTCCGGACTGAGCCCTTGGGGGAGAAGAAAGTGGGCATGCGCCGCTACGGGCGCAAGCAGATGCCAACCGCTTCAGGGTAAGCTTTTCATTCTCTGACTCGTCTCTTTTTTGCTAAGTTCTTTTTCCGGTTGCTTTCTTCCAACCATCTCTTTTTTTTCTCTTTCAGCCCTGCGCTCAAGCTTGGCCCAAGGCCGTCAGAATCTGAGGGTTCCGCAAGGACCTCAACTCCTCCTCCTCACTCAAGCCCGGCACCACCTGGTGCCGGTAACACCTCTGCCTCCCTTTCGGGGGGCACAACAAGTTCGGGGCGTGCGGCCCCTTCATCATCAGATCACCGCACGGAGGAGGATCTTTCCTTCTTCCCAGAGAACCAAGACACCGGCACCAGCAACATCGGTGCCGGAGAAGAAAATGTTGCCGGGCAGGCGGAGCCTCCAGCTCCTCCTGTCCTTGAGAAAAAGACAACTTCCGCGCCGGAGTCCTCCGCGCCGGAAGGTTCCAACCCGGGTGGTGCGCCTACCGCTCCCCCTTCTCCACGGACCATCCTCATGCCGCCGCCAAGTGCTCCTGGCGCCCAGCCTTCCGGGGCTGCTTTTGCCGCGCCACCGCCCAAGACCTCCAGACTTGTAAGCCTTAACAGCGGAGTTGTCAATTCAGCTGCACCTGGAAACAGACTTGCTCGCAAGAGTTTATCAGTAGTAACAGTTCTATGGTAGTGGAAATAGCGGAATAACAGCAGCAGTGAAATAAAGACAACAGTAGTGATTATAGTAAACAGCAGGATTAAAATACTGTAGGCACAGGGACGGATTTAACGGGCGTTGCATGGATGAGAGAAACTCATATAACAATCAAAGCATGGGCATTTGCAGATAATAATAAAACAGTATCCAAGTACTAATCAATCAATAGGCATGTGTTCCATATTTAGTCGTACGTGCTCGCAATGAGAAACTTGCACAACATCTTTTGTCCTACCAGCCGGTGGCAGCCGGGCCTCTAGGGAAACTACTGGATATTAAGGTACTCCTTTTAATAGAGTACCGGAGCAAAGCATTAACACTCCGTGAACACATGTGATCCTCACATCACTACCATCCCCTCCGGTTGTCCCGATTTCTGTCACTTCGGGGCCATTGGTTCCGGACAGCGACGTGTGTATACAACTTGCAGGTAAGACCATAAACAATGAATATCTTCATGAAACAATAACATGTTCAGATCTGAGATCATGGCACTCGGGCCCTAGTGACAAGCATTAAGCATAACAAGTTGCAACAATATCATAAAAGTGACATCTACGGATACTAGGCACTATGCCCTAACAATCTTATGACTATTACATGACCAATCTCATCCAATCCCTACCATCCCCTTCAGCGGGGGAATTACTCACACATGGATGGGGGAAACATTGCTGGTTGATGGAGAGGCGTTGGCGGTGATGGCGGTGAAGATCTCCTCCAATTCCCCGTCCCGGCGGAGTGCCAGAACGGAGACTTCTGGCTCCCGCGACGGAGTTTCGCGATGTGGCGGCTTTCTGGAGGGTTTCTGGCGATGTCGACTTCTCCCCGTGCGTTTTTAGGTCGAGGCGAATAAGTAGTCCGAAGGGGGGCGTCGGAGGCCGGCCGAGGGGGCCACACCACATGGCCGCGCGGGCCCCCCTGGGCCGCGCCGCCATGTGGTGTGGGGCCCTCGGGCCTCCACCTCCTTCGCCCTTCTGGCTCCGTCAATATTTTGGTAAAATAGGGCCATCTGAAGAAATTCCGAGGATTTTCCCGAAAGTTGGATTTCTGCACAAAAACGAGACACCAGAGCAGTTCTGCTGAAAACAGCGTTAGTCCGTGTTAGTTGTATCCAAAATACACAAATTAGAGGCAAAACAATAGCAAAAGTGTTCGGGAAAGTAGATACGTTTTGGACGTATCAACTCCCCCAAGCTTAGCTTATTGCTTGTCCTCAAGCAATTCAGTTAACAACTGAGCGATAAAAGAACTTTCACGAACACATTTGCTCATATGATGTATATATTCTCATGCTATGGCTAATACTTAAGCAGTTCATAATGAGATACATGCAAATAAGATCATCCAACAGCTATGTCAATCATGGAGAAGTACCAACAATTAATAATAAGCATCATGAATCATGTATGTAAGCAAGATTGCAATGTTCATAAGAGAATATGATAAAGTGGTATCTCGCTTGCCTGTATTTGATCGGCAAAACATAAATGCCGAGGCACCTCTGAGTTCATAGACAGACTAGAAGTAGTGATTTGTCAAAGATAAAAGCATCAAAGTTATACCACAATCAATCATATTTTGAGACAAGCATATTATATTAAGAATGACAGTTGTGCTCTCAAGATAGTGCTCAAAGAAAGAATGGAGACACAACATAAAAGTAAAAGATTGACCCTTCGCAGAGGGAAGCAGGGATTAACATGCGCTAGAGCTTTTTATTTGTAAAGCAGGAGTAAAATTATTTTGAGAGGTGTTTGTTGTTGTCAACGAATGGTAATGGGTACACTAACTCCCTCATCAACCGGACTCACAAGAGCGGCTCCCATTTATTTATTTTTGGTTGGCACTCCTTCCAACCTTTCTTTCACATGGCTAACCGAATCCTCGGGTGCCTGCCAACAATCACATACCATGAAGGAGTGCCTTTTTATTTAAGTTTTATTATGATGATGACACTCCCCCAACCTTTGCTTACACAAGCCATGGCTAACCGAATCCTTCGGGTGCCGTCCAACAATCACAAACCATGGAGGAGTGTCTATTTAAGTTAATTAATTCGGGACTGGGAATCCCATTGCCAGCTCTTTTTGCAAAATTATTGGATAAGCGGATGTGCCACTAGTCCGTATGAGAGTCCGTCAAAAGTAAATGACAAGGTTGAAAGCTAAACACCACATACTTCCTCATGAGCTATGAAACATTAACACAAATTGAGAAGCATTTTGAAAGTTTTAAAGGTAGCGCATGAGAATTTACTTGGAATGGTTTGAAATGCCATGCATAGGTATTTATGGTGGACACTTATGGAACAACTTGGTTTTCAGGTGTTTGGAAGCACGAGCGGCGTCACCGCTCAGTACAAGTGAAGGCTAGCAAAAGACTAGGGAGCGACAAATCAAGAGAGCAATAACTGTCATAATCATGCTTGCGGCAAAATAAATTAACGGAGGCATAAAAGTGATACAAGAACTCTGAAGCAATTATAAATCATCGAGGCTTAATTGACTTTTTGTTCAGTCATATGCATGCGTGAGCATGTGCCAAGTCGATATAAATGAGTTATTCAGAGGAGGATACCACAATGCCATACTTACTTATGAATAAAACAATGCAAGCAAACATCCATGACATGCTACTCATATTAATAAATCGGAACCAAACATGAGAGATCATGAGCTACTAGACTTTCTCAAATAACATATACCTCACATGAACCAACTAAGCATGCTCATATGGATGAGTATATGTACAAAAATGAAAACAAATAGAGTTCATACCAGCCTCTCACCACAATCAGATTGTCGTAGATCGTCATTATTGCCTTTTCACTTGTGTAGCTTGGATAATATGAAATGAAAACCACGCTCCAGCCACCGAAGACCATTGAACTCATGATGAACTTTACAAACCAAAGAAGAACAGCAAATATTTTTGGTGTTTTCGAATTAGAAACAAGCACGAAAGAAAACAAGCAAACAAAGCAAAATCTTTTTGGGTTTTCTTATAGCAAACTAACGATAGCAAATAAAGCAAACTAAGAGCAAGGAACCAAATAAACAAATGGTGAAGAGAAACAACAGAAATATTTTTGGTCTTTTTGTGTTTTAGGAAAGAAACAAAGCGAAAACAAAAGAATGCAAACTAACAGAAACACAGAAAAGCAGGATGACAGAAATCTGCCAAATCCTGACAGCAGTACAGAAATCGAAAATAACAAAAATCTTCCATTGCTC
Organism: Lolium multiflorum; assembly: GCA_030979885.1. Classification (NCBI taxonomy): domain Eukaryota; kingdom Viridiplantae; phylum Streptophyta; class Magnoliopsida; order Poales; family Poaceae; genus Lolium; species Lolium multiflorum. Next base: position 272,431 of record JAUUTY010000683.1, on the reverse strand, counting down.
AGACCAAAAAGTGTTCAACTAATGAAAGTTAGATAACAACCTGGGGCACATGCTCAAAAATTGGCAACTCAAAATAACGTTCTGGCTGTGCGTACGAATTTTTTTGGTAACAGCCCAGAATCTGTTTTTGGACAGCACTTCCCCAAATATCATCTCCCTCTCATTAGAAAACCACTCTAGGAGACTAAACAAGTATGTACAAGTATCCAGCAACCATAATATGCAAAGAATGAGTGATGCCGGTATACCTCCCCCCAAGCTTAGGCTTTTGGCCTAAGTGGAGTTCATTCCCAACGAGGGTCGGGGTTCCACGCCGGTGGATCATACATGGAGTGGTAATAAGGCCCCTGTGCAGAAGAATATCGTGGAGGCTCCACGTGACCATGATGTTGATATGAGGAGCTTGCTGCATCGGATGAAGAGTCGGGATGCTCCTCGGTCTCCTCCACATCTTCCCTCGCACGACGGCTTTCTCTTTCTATGTATGCATTTAGCTCATTTTCTGTGATCGACCACCCGTCCCTGGCATCAAGGTTAAACAAAGCAGGTGCAGGCAATCGTACTAGTTTTTCAATTTTCTTAGTTATACTCCATTTTTTCTTATATAAAGTTATCCTATAATGCAGGTTGTTCAAGTTAGATGCATCTGAAATAAACTCATGTCTAATCATGGAAACCACATCAAGCTTCTCTATAGAAAGCGGAATATCTAAATGGTGAGGTTCTACACCATGCATAGCTAATAAGCGAGAGGCGATAAGACCTCCACAAATTCCTCCTTTCTCACGGTTAGTAGCAAGTCTACAAGCTATTAAAGCACCCAAATTATAAGTCCTATCCTGTTGCAAAGCAGCAGCTAAGAAAGCCAAGTCTGGGACAGATAATTTACCTCCAGTCCTTCTTGCAAGGACGCACTTTGTAATGAAATAGGCAAAGTAGCGGATGGCTGGATGTTGAATGCTACTAATCTTACCATCATCATTGGAGAGGCTCCTCCCATTACAAATCCTTGTATAAAGATCTGAGAGCTCCCGCGGTGTTCCCCTGATCTTCTCGCAGGATCCCCATTGCGGTACTCCAATTGCTGCACAAAAAACACCAAATGGCAAGTTGACAGCTTTATTGTAAATTTTATACTGGACCATGGGGTCGGACCGCGACCAATTGAACTTGAAGTCCTGCACAAAAGACATAGTTAATTTTACATATTGTCTTGGCTCTCCTTCAACAAAACCACTCAGCCCTGCACGAGAGATTAGAGTTTGCACATCTTGTAAAATCCCCGCACTTCTCATAAAGTCCACGCATGGGTAGTAAGAGGGGTATACTCCCTCCTCACGATTGACTCTTGAAACTTGCTGGACTTCCAATTCTTCTTGGTTCAATTGGGGCACACCTTCTTCCATTTTCTGAAATTTTCAACAATCATTATAAAATTTGATTTCAAGGTGTGTAATTGAAGGGAACTACTATAGGAACTTGCTAGAGTACTTCACATGCATCAAAACTAATTTCTTCCACTTAGAACAAGCATGCAAGCTCACTAAACATGTTATCTACAGCAGCAAAATATTCAAGGTATACTCAACCAAATGAAATTCTAATTGGACAATCAAAGGAGTCACATACCAAGGAGTAAATGTGCCAAATTTCAGACAGAAATCTGGGCTGAGCAAGGAGATCGAAAAATCGCGAGTTCTTGAGCAGAAACACGAGTGAGAGAAACTTGGTACGAGTTTTTTCGGGAGAGAGAAGGTGCTGGGAGGAAGAGATGGTGTAGTGGGGCAAGGGGTGGCCCACACCACATGGTGGCGCGGCCCCCTTGCTGGCCGCGCCGCCCTATGGTGTGGCACCCCCTGGTGCCCCACAGGTCCAACGGTGCTAATTTTCGTAATTTTTAGAGAACTTTGAAAAATGCACATTTCTGGGCATTAAATTAATGATTACTGCGCAGGAAAATGATTTCTAAAATCTTAAATGACCTAAGCATATTGCAAAACAAAAGTGCTACAGCAAATAAAATAAGTGGAGGGAGAAAGAAAGAAAGAAGTGTTGTTTAGCTCTCCTATGCAATAAAATATACTTGTTAACAAGGTTGATCAAGTCTTGCTACCAAATAAATTTTATATGACATAAGAAGAAATAAACCTCAAATCAATCATGTTACCTTATATTGAATTGATATGGATCCAATCACAAGAGTTTGATATTCTTCTTTAGGCTCATATACAGGACAATCAATGGATCCCACTTTGATAGTTTTCACATTAAAAATTGTATTGACTCCACATACTTTATCAATCCTCTTGGGAAAATAGACAGTGTGTTCCTTATTATCAACATTAAAAGTAACCATGCCTTTATTGCAATCAATAACAGCCCCTGCAGTATTAAGAAAGGGTCTTCCAAGAATAATGGACATATTATCATCTTCAGGCATTTCCAACACAACAAAATCAGTTAATATTAAGCAATGCTGAGTAACTTGAACAGGAACATTTTCACATAAACCAACAGGAATAGCAGTAGATTTATCAGCCATTTGCAAAGATATATCAGTTGGTATCAATTTATCTAAATCAAGTCTCTTATAAAGAGAAAAAGGCATCACACTCACACCTGCTCCCAAATCACATAGAGCAGTTCTAACATAATTATTCTTGATGGAACAAGGAATAGTCGGTATACCTGGGTCGCCCAACTTCTTTGGAATCTTACCATTGAAGGAGTAATTAGCGAGCATAGTAGAAATTTCCTCATTGGGGACTTTCCTTTTGTTAGTAACAATATCTTTCATATACTTTGAATAAGGAGGCAATTTAATAGCATCAGTCAAAGGGATTTGCAAAAATAAAGGTTTCATCCAATCACAAAATTTATTATAATGTTCCTCCTCCTTTGATTTTAGTTTCTTAGCAGGAAAAGGCATTTGCTTTTGAACCCAAGGTTCTCTTTCATTACCATGCTTCTCAGTAATAAAATCTTCTTTAGTATACTTTTTATTTTTAGCATGCTTTTCAGGTTCTTTTTCAATTTCTTCTTTATCAGGAGTATCATTCTTATCATTATCTTCCTCATGTTCATTACCACTTTCAGTTTCAGCATCAGAAATAGAAATACTATTAGGATCACTAACAGGTTCAGAGGATTCTACAACATTCTTATGTTTCTTTTTCTTTTTCTTAGATGGAGCACTAGTTTTAATTAGTTGAGAATCTTGTTCAATTCTTTTGGGATGCCCTTCAGGATATAGAGGATCCTGGGTAGAAACACCACCTCTAGTTGTTACTTCACAAGCATGTTTTTCTTTAGAATTATTTCCCAACAAGTCATTTTGCACTTTAGTAAGTTGATCAATTTGAGTTTGAACCATTTGAAAATGTTTAACAAGTATCTTAACATCATTGGAGGTTCTCTCCACAATACCATGCAATTCACTAATAGCTCGGGAATTTTCCATTAAATGATTCTCTACTCTCATATTAAAATTTTCTTGCTTAACAATATAATTATCAAATTCATCTAAACATTGAGCAGGAGATTTTGAATACGGAATATCTTCCCTAGTAAAGTGTTGAAGCGAGTGTACCTCAATCATGGATGAAGGGGGAATTGTCTCACATATATCTTCTATAGGAGGTAAATTCTTCACATCTTCAGGTTTAATACCCTTCTCCTTAAGAGACTTCTTGGCTTCCCTCATATCTTCATCATTCAATTTAATCATACCCCTCTTCTTCACTATCGGTGTCGGGGTTGGTTCAGGTGTAGACCAATCATCATGATTCCGGCCTATTTTAGCCAATAATTCTTCAGCGTCGTCTGGAGTTCTTTTCCTGAAAACACAACCAGCACAACTATCCAGGTATGCCCTAGACTCAATGGTTAGTCCACTATAAAATATATCAAGTAAATCATTCTTTTCCAAATCATGGTCAGGCTGAGCTCTAATAAGAGAACAAAATCTAGCCCAAGCCTCAGGCAATTTCTCTCCATCTTCCTGGTCAAAATTATAAATTCTCTGCAAAGCAGCATGTTGAGCACTAGCAGGAAAGTATTTACGGAAGAAAACATCAAGCAATTCTTTTGGACTTTTAATAGAACCAGGAGACAAATTATTATACCAAGTTTTAGCATCATCCTTTAATGAGAAAGGAAAAATTTTAGCGACAAAATAAGTACGCATCTTAATATCATCGGAAAACAAGCCACTAAGAGTAGATAACTCAGTCATGTGTTCAACAGCACTTTCTTTTTCAGTACCACAAAAGGGTGTTTTCTCAACAATAGCTATATGAGATAGATCAAGAGAAAAATCATAATCTTTATCCCTAATGCTTATAGGAGATGTGGCAAATTTAGGATCAGGAGACAGTTTATATCTAACAGCATGTTCCGCAAGCAACTTTTTAATTTTTCTTGCATCAGTAGTAGCATTGCATTTTTCAATAAAATCATCATTAAGCTCTACATAATCCTCATCAAGATCATCACTAGAATATTCAACAGACTCAGGTGAATTAACAGGTGTAGCAACATTAGGAGTTTCAGTATTTTCAATTTGTCTAGACTTAGCAATTGTAGCATCTAGAAAAGATCCCAATGAACCACTATCATCAAGCACAGCAGAAACATTATCAATATTATGAGAATTTTCAGATTCAGCAGAAGTACCAGCACGCGAAGCATGTGGCGGTGAAACAAGTTTATCAATCACAGATGGTGAATCAAGAGCAGCAGAGGTACTCAGAGTTGTACCTTTTCTTGTAGTGGATGGTAATATGGCGATCTTAGTATCGCGAGGTTTACCCATAATGGAGAATTTGCAGCGAACAATATCAATCCAAGTGAACTTCCAAATAAAGCTATGCTCCCCGGCAACGGCGCCAGAAAATAGTCTTGATGACCCACAAGTATAGGGGATCGCAACAGTCTTCGAGGGAAGTATTACCCAATTTATTGATTCGACACAAGGGGAGACAAAGAATACTTGTAAGCCTTAACAGCGGAGTTGTCAATTCAGCTGCACTGGAAACAGACTTGCTCGCAAGAGTTTATCAGTAGTAACAGTTCTATGGTAGTGGAAATAGCGGAATAACAGCAGCAGTGAAATAAAGACAGCAGTGATTATAGTAAACAGCAGGATTAAAATACTGTAGGCATAGGGACGGATTTAACGGGCGTTGCATGGATGAGAGAAACTCATATAACAATCAAAGCATGGGCATTTGCAGATAATAATAAAACAGTATCCAAGTACTAATCAATCAATAGGCATGTGTTCCATATTTAGTCGTACGTGCTCGCAATGAGAAACTTGCACAACATCTTTTGTCCTACCAGCCGGTGGCAGCCGGGCCTCTAGGGAAACTACTGGATATTAAGGTACTCCTTTTAATAGAGTCCGGAGCAAAGCATTAACACTCCGTGAACACATGTGATCCTCACATCACTACCATCCCCTCCGGTTGTCCCGATTTCTGTCACTTCGGGGCCATTGGTTCCGGACAGCGACATGTGTATACAACTTGCAGGTAAGACCATAAACAATGAATATCTTCATGAAACAATAACATGTTCAGATCTGAGATCATGGCACTCGGGCCCTAGTGACAAGCATTAAGCATAACAAGTTGCAACAATATCATAAAAGTGACATCTACGGATACTAGGCACTATGCCCTAACAATCTTATGACTATTACATGACCAATCTCATCCAATCCCTACCATCCCCTTCAGCCTACAGCGGGGGAATTACTCACACATGGATGGGGGAAACATTGCTGGTTGATGGAGAGGCGTTGGCGGTGATGGCGGTGAAGATCTCCTCCAATTCCCCGTCCGGCGAGTGCCGAACGGAGACTTCTGGCTCCCGCGACGGAGTTTCGCGATGTGGCGGCTTTCGGAGGGTTTCTGGCGATGTCGACTTCTCCCGTGCGTTTTAGGTCGAGGCGAATAAGTAGTCCGAAGGGGGCGTCGGAGGCCGGCCGAGGGGGCCACACCACATGGCCGCGCGGGCCCCCCCTGGCCGCGCCGCCATGTGGTGTGGGGCCCTCGGGCCTCCACCTCCTTCGCCCTTCTGGCTCCGTCAATATTTTGGTAAAATAGGGCCATCTGAAGAAATTCCGAGGATTTTCCCGAAAGTTGGATTTCTGCACAAAAACGAGACACCAGAGCAATTCTGCTGAAAACGGCGTTAGTCCGTGTTAGTTGTATCCAAAATACACAAATTAGAGGCAAAACAATAGCAAAAGTGTTCGGGAAAGTAGATACGTTTTGGACGTATCAACCATCCTCATGCCGCCACCAAGCGCTCCTAGCGCCCAGCCTTCCGGGGCTGCTTCTGCCGCGCCACCGCCCAGGACTTCTAGGCTCACCAAGGGGAAGGCGACGGCTCCCGGCGCCTCTTCGGCCAGCAGCCCCTGGTGCTGCATGTCTCCAAGGCCGCCCAGAACACTGTCACCAAGGCCACCGGTCTTCTTGGCCGTATTACTGATTTTAAGCGCAGGGGCAGGATCTGGGGCATTTCGCCCTATGCCCAGAAGTGGAACGCCGCGGACATAACTCCGGCGACCCGCGGCTTGGGCAAGGACAGGTTGCCGGCACCTGATCCCGTTGGGAACCGGTCTTCCGAGGAGCACTTCACGCGGCCGCTGCCGTGAAAGAGCTGGATAGTGCGTGGTATGATGCCACGAACAATCTGATGGTACGCTTTACTAACTTTTCTCAATTTAGCTTTATGCCGGTTTCTTTCCTGTCTATCTTCCCAGTCCCCGAGTTTTGTGGTGAGAGCGCAGCTTTCAGGACAAAACTTGAACTTTGAAAACTTAGCGCGAAACCGGCACTGCCAGTCCCCGAGCTTCGGGTTAAGAACTGTTCTTAGCGCGAAACTTACCTTAGAACGCGCGAAACCGGCACTGCCAGTCCCCGAGTTCGGGTTAAGAACTCTGTTCTTAGCGCGAAACTTTACTGATCTTTTTTGCTTTGAACAGCTCACGGCTGACGCTCGGAAGACCCTCTTTGAGGAGCTCTTATGGGAGCATCGGGAGCTTGTTGAGGCACACGACAAGTGCCAAGGTAAACTTTTGTTCTGCCGGCATCTTTCTTACCGGAACCTTTTTTCTTTCTAACACTTGTAATTTCTTCTTGACAGTGCTCCCGGAAGCTTCCATTGATGCTCTCAAAGAGCAGCTCGCCAACGCCCAACGTACGACTTTGATCTTTTTTCCTTCTGCTAACTTGTCTTTACTTTGAATTTTACCAACACCTTCTTGTTTACACCTTCCTTTCCGGGTTGCAGTGGAGAAGGAGCAGCTGATTAAGCAGCATCAGGAGGAGCTGAGCGCCCAGAAGACCAGCTACCAGGAGCTTAAGTCCCAGCTTATCCAGCTAGGTCTTGACCATGCCAAGGTTCTCGAAGCCGCTGAAGCTGACGCAGCGGCCAAGATGAACGAGGCTCTGGAGAACGCTAGCAACGCCACCGTGGTGTTGCAAGCTGAGCTGGAGGAGCTGGCCAAGGCCCGGAAGGCTGCCGAGGAGAAGGTCGCGCGGTTGGAGGAGGAGCACAAGGAATGCAACCAGTTGATCCTTCAAACTGACACCCTTGCCCATCGTGAGTTCTCTGACTAACGCATACAAGCCATTTTTCCTCCGACCTCATTTTCTTTCCGCTATCTTTTCTTCCGGTCTCTTTGTCTTCCGGAGTCTTTTTCTTCCGGATTCTTTTCCTTAGCCTTTTTTCTTTGCACAGGCCTCTTTCCGGACTCCCAGACGCATGCTGTCAAGAAGGTCAACGCGCGCCGCACTACCCAGGGCCAGGCGAATCTTGCCGTGCCGTGGACGCCCCATGACCACCTGGTCGCGCTTAACGCGCGGGTGTCTCACATGCGCGCAATTGATCGCAACTTGTCTGACATTCCTGATGTAGCTTCCCAGCTCTTCAGGACCCTTTGGCCTGGCGAGGTGGTGCCGGACACTTTCTCTCTGATCAGCGATCGCCTCAAGGGCGCCGGCAGGAGGATCCGCGAATGGCAGTGCTCTGCTGCCCGCGCTGGAGCAGACTCTGCCCTCCGCGTCGCTTGTTCCTGGTACCCGGAGCTCGACCTGGATGCCCTCACCGGAGTGCGCGAAGGCGCGGAAACCGATCTGGACCCGATCCTTACCGCCAAGCGGCAGGATCGCGCGTACCGCATCGCGGAGTACGCCGAAATGCGCACCTTCATCCCTCCCCCTCATGGCGTCCAAGATTATCTTGACGAGGAGGAAGATGAAGCCGAGGAGGAGCCTCTTGATGATGCTGGTGCTGGCGACGCTCCTCCGGAAGCTCCTGCTGCTTGAATATCTACCTTAAGATTTACCTGTCATGCTGCTTGGCCCTGTGTGGCTTAAAACAATGTTGTTAAATTCTGCCCCGGTATGCCGGGGCTTATGATGTAAAACTTTAAGTCCGCTTATGGTTGACGTACAACCTTTTGTGCCGGTAAGTTATACCGGTAGCTAATTATCTTAAATTTGCCTTAGCGTTTTTGCGTTTGGTCTGCTTTTATCCTGCACTTGCAAAGATTTCCAAATTGTTTCTGCATCCAATTCGATGCACACTTGGTTCTTTTGCCTTGACTCTGCCTGCCTTCTCTGGGCGTTCTTTGGCATATGAGCACAAAGGTTCTTTCACCAAATAAGCATTTTCTTGAACTTAGAAATAATTCGAAATTTTGCAAAAAACCGGTATAACCGGGGTTAGTTAAATTTTTCCGGATTGTTCTTTCCCGGTTTCCCTCTCCACAGTTCATGTGCTTATCCCCTACCGGTTTATCTTGCTTGCCATGAAGCCAAGTTATGGACAACAGCAGAGTCGAAGACTCCGGTAGGGTTTAGCACATTACTAAACCGGAAAGAAAAAACGTTCAATAAGCAACCGGTAAACAGAAAAAATAGACATGTTTCATGCAATTTAATAAGGCAAGTCCCCGAGACTCATTCGAGGTTCCGACATCTTTTTATTCATAGCACATAAGGTACAAAAAGGAACTTCTTACACCACAACTTCAAGAGTAGAAAGGACGCAACAAGGCTACGTTCCACGGGCGTTTGGTCTCGTCTCCGGATTTGTCCGCCTTTCCCTTCTTCCATTCCTGCGCATCGATTAGGTAATATGCATCATTGTGGAGAGCCTTGCTCACAATGAAAGGTCCTTCCCATGGGGGGGACAGCTTGTGCCTGCCTTCAGTGCGCTGCACCAGGCGTAGCACCAGGTCTCCTTCTTGGAATACCCTTGGGTTTACCTTCCGGCTATGATAGCGTCGGAGGTTTTGCTGGTAAATGGCTGTTCTTGCCAAAGCTAGCTCTCTTGCTTCTTCTAGCAAGTCCACATCATTTTCCCGGGCCTCTTTTACCTCTTCTTCGGTATAGAGTTGCACCCTTGGGGAATCATGGAGAATGTCGGTTGGTATGACCGCTTCTGCTCCATAAACCATGAAGAATGGTGTGTATCCGGTAGACCGGTTCGGAGTTGTTCTTAGACTCCACAGCACTGATGGTAGCTCATCGATCCAACATCCCGGCGATTTTTCCATTGCATCAATGAGTCTTGGTTTGATACCGGAAAGTACCAAAGCATTTGTTCTTTCAACTTGACCGTTGCCTTGCGGGTGCGCCACTGAGCACAAATCCAGCCGGATGTTTTTGGTTTCACAAAACCGCTTGAACTCTCCTTGGGCAAAGTTTGTGCCATTGTCAGTTATGATACTATGTGGGTATCCATATCGCAGGATTACATCTTTCAGGAATTTTACTGCTGTGTGGCCATCACATTTTGCGATAGGCTTCACTTCCAGCCACTTGGTGAACTTATCCACCATTACCAAGATGTGGGTCATGTTTCCCCTTGCGGTTTTGAACGGTCCAACCATGTCCAGGCACCAAACAGCAAAAGGCCAAGTTAGCGGTATGGTTTTTAAGCCGGATGCTGGGGTATGGTTTTGCTTAGCATACCTCTGGCAGCCATTGCATTTCCTTACCAAATCCTCAGCATTATCCAAGGCTGTGGGCCAGTAGAACCCATGCCGGAACACCTTTGCTACCAACGCCCTTGAAGAAGCGTGGTGCCCGCATTCTCCTCGATGAATTTCCTCGAGCATTTCTCTTCCTTCTTCCGGCTCCACACATCTTTGGAGGACACCGGTAACACTTCTCTTGTATACCTCACCATTGATGATGGTGTAAGCTTTGGACCTTCTCTGTATCCTTCTTGATTCATTTTCGTCAACCGGCAAGGTGCCGTTGATCAGGAATTCCTTAATAGGTTTAACCCAAGATGGTGCCTCTCTAACCACAAACACCGGCATGTCTATGTCCATGCTGTCCACAAGCATTGCCTCTTCCGGCATGGGCGTCGCAGTCCCCGAGTTTACCGGAGCAGTCCCCGGGTTTCCTCCGTCAATCTCCATTGGCACCACATGTGATTCCGGTACAAAAATTGATTCCGACTCCGGACTTGGCTTGATTGATGGGACTCTCAAGTGCGCCAGAGCTATTCCGGGAGGAATTTCTTGCCTGGACGAACCTAGCTTGGATAAGGTATCCGCGGCCTCATTTTCTGCGCGCGGCACATGGTGAAACTCACACCCTTCGAAGAATCCGGCAATCTTTTGCACATGGAACCGGTATGAGGCCATGTTGGCATCTTTTGCGTCCCAATCTCCGGAACACTGTTGCACCACAAGATCTGAATCACCATAGCAAATGATCCTGAGTGCCCCGATTTCTTTTGCAACCTTGAGCCCATGTATCAGAGCTTCGTATTCAGCGACATTGTTTGATGCCCTGAAGTGCACTTGTAAAACATACCGGAGGTGGTCTCCTTTTGGTGAGGTGAGTACTACACCGGCACCTAGGCCCTCCTTGAGCTTGGATCCGTCAAAATGCATCTTCCAGTACTCTATTTTGTGTTCTGGCGGCTTGTATTGTATCTCCGCCCAATCGACCAAGAAATCAGCTAAAGCTTGCGATTTTATGGCATCTCTTCTTTCATATACCGGCACATACGGTGATAGCTGAATTGCCCATTTTGCAATCCGGCCGCTGGCATCCTTGTTGCCCATGATATCGGAGATGGGTGCCTCGCTCACCACCTTCATGGGGTGCTCCTCAAAGTAATGCTTGAGCTTTGTGGCGGCCATAAACACGCCATAAGTCATTTTTTGGAAGTGTGGGTAGTTTTGTTTTGATGAGGAGAGCACCTCGCTCAGGTAGTATACCGGCCTCTGGACGGTTTTTCCTTCCTCTTCTCTTTCCACCACTACCACAACACTAACCACCCGGTTCGTTGCCGCTATATAAAGCAACATAGGTTCTCTTTCCAAGGGTGAGGCCAAAATTGGGGCCGTTACGAGCATGTTTTTCAATTCTTTAAACGCTGCGTCTGCCTGCGTGGTCCAGACGAAAGTATCCGATTTTCTCATCAAAGCATAGAGTGGCAAGGCTTTTTCTCCTAGCCTGCTTATGAACCGGCTCAGCGATGCCAAGCTTCCGGTAAACTTTTGCACATCTTTTAGTTCTCGTGGGATAGTCATTCTTTCTATCGCCCGGATTTTTACCGGATTAACCTCAATGCCCCGGCTTGACACAAGGAAACCAAGCAGCTTGCCGGCAGGGACACCAAAGGTGCACTTTGCCGGATTGAGTTTCATCCGGAACCGCCTTAGGTTATCAAATGTTTGCCGGATGTCATCGATTAAGGTATCTTTTACTTTAGTTTTTATCACAATATCATCCACATAAACTTGCACATTCTTTCCGATTTGATCAAACAAGCATTTTTGCATACAGCGCTGGTACGTTGCACCAGCGTTGCGCAAACCAAAAGGCATAGTAACATAGCAATAAGCCCCGTGCGGGGTAATGAACGCAGTTTTTATTTGATCTTCTTTTTTCAGAGGGATTTGGTGGAAGCCGGAATAGGCATCCAGGAAAGACAACAACTCACACCCAGCAGTAGAATCAATCACTTGATCGATTCGGGGCAAAGGGAAAGGGTCTCTTGGGCAAGCTTTGTTGAGGTTGGTGTAGTCGATGCACATGCGCCACACTTTTGCAAGTTTTGCCTCCAGGTTCTCATCTTTTTTCTTTTCGACCAACACCGGATTGGCCAGCCACTCTGTGTGCGTGACCTCCACGATGAAACCGGCAACCAGCAGCTTTGTTACTTCTTCTCCAATGATTTTTCTCCTATCTTCAGCGAACCGGCGCAAAGGTTGCCGCACCGGCTTAGCATCCTTTCGGACGTTTAGAGAGTGCTCAGCCAGCTCCCTCGGAACACCCACCAAGTCATCAGTAGACCAGGCGAAGATATTCCGATTCTCACGGAGGAAGCTGACGAGCGCGCTTTCCTATGCTTGGCTCGAGGCCGGCACCGATACGAACGGTGCGCTCAGGGTAAGCCGGATCCAGCACAATGTCCTTTGTCTCATTTGTCGGCTTGAATGTCGGTGAGTCCAAGCTTCCACTCATTGCCGCTAAGCTCAACTTTGAGGACTGAGCCAGCGCAACAGCAGTTTGCATTCTCTTTTTCTCCTCCGCGATCACCAGCGATTCTGCTAGGTTTGATCCGGCGGAAGCAGTTTCCATTGAGACTTTATAGTTCCCCACCACAGTTAGTGGTCCACGAGGTGCCGGCATCTTCATCTTGAGATAGGCCGTGTGAGTTGATGCCATGAAAGCTGCCAAAGCCGGTCTCCCCAACAAGGCATGGTAGGGACTATCTAAGTCCACCACCTCAAACTCAAGGTTCTCAACACGACAATTGTCACGTCCTCCAAACGACACATCCACCCGAACTTTTCCTATCGGGGCGCAAGACAAACCGGGAACAATCCCATGGAAAGTTGTGTGAGTTGGCTGCAGCATATTCTCTGTTATGCCCAGCGTACGCATGGTGTGCTTGTACATGATGTTTATGCTGCTACCATTGTCTATCAGCACCTTGCTGAATTTTACTCGAGTTTCCGGCCCCTTCATGATTGGGTCCACAACGAGAGCGTATCCACCCGGATTCGGCATGACTTTGGGGTGATCCTTGAACGACCAGGTGATTTCCTGATCTGACCACAGCATGTATTTTGGAACTGCCGGCATCACGGCGTTCACTTCCATGGAACGGCGATGCACGCTCTGCCTGTCCATTGGCTCAGTGACAAAGACAACCATGCACAGATGCGGGTCCTCGTAAACATTCCGGCCTAAAGGTGCCGGTGGAGGTGGTTGGTCATTGTTTTGCTCCACCCGGTTAACCTGCTGGTACTGCTGCCTGTTTGGCTGAGGCTGCACCGGTAAGGCGTTTGCTCCAGTGAGTGGTGGTGGAGGTGGCAATTGCTGTTGTTGCTGCATGGGGCCCCCTGGCGCCTGCGCATCTTTTACCGCTCCCCTTTGCATCAAGAACTTGGTCCAAGAACAATCCTTTGTTAAGTGGTTCGACGGGTGATCCGGATTCGGCGTGTGCCACCGGCAAGGTTGATCCATGGCGGCTTCCATGGTGTATTTCACGGGTTCCTGCCAGTTCTTTTTCTGGCCCCAGGGTTTCTTTTCTACCCACTGCTTCTTAGGACCTGCCCATGGCTGCGATCCGGTTTTTTGTCTCTGACTGCCGCTGGCGTCAAAATTTTCTTGCACGGCAGCAACTTGCTGTGATGCATATCTTCGATCCGGGAAATCTTCCCTTCTTTTGTTGTTCCGGTTATCCCGGTATTGCTGCTGATGCGGATTCGACTGCTCCGGCTCAGCTTGCACAGCCGGTTGCATTGGGTCTCCCAATGCATAGCTATCTGCCACACGTATCATCTCTGCTAAGGTTGTGGGCATGCTTCTCTGCAGCCTTTGCCACAAAGGTGATCCTCTCCGGCATCCTTGACTGAACCAAGCAATGGCTTGTGCCTCAATCACTCCTTCACACGTGTTTCTCATCGAGTTCCACCGGGTGAGATAATCCCGGTCTGGTTCTCCTGCACGCTGCTGACACAGCGCAAGCTGTTGGGGCCGGTTTGGCCTTTTGTAGGTGCTGCTGAAGTTGTTCACAAATGCTTCCTCAAAGTCCAACCACCCGTTAATACTTCCTGCCGGCAAGTTGTTAAGCCAAATCCTCGCAGGACCCACGAGGTAGGACGGTATGATTCTTACCGCCCAACGCCGGTTTACTCCACCACCAGCCACATAAACAGCTGTGACATAATCTGCCAGCCAGTCTTCCGGCTTGGTCGTACCATCATACGTTCTTGTGTCTCGGGGCAACTGGAAGTTGCGTACCGGTGGTTCTTCTCTCATGATCCGTGGGCCAAAACACCTTGGGCCAGGAGGTCCTTCACATTCAACTATTGCAGATAGATGTACTCTGTCCAGCCTGTGCCTCGCATCCCGGTCTGGCAAACATCTTTCCCCCAGGCGTTCTCCCAAAGGATTCCGGTGGACTCTTGTTCGTTCCACCTCAGAATCTGATTCATCGTACTCTTCCGGTTCCGCGGCTCTTGCCTGCCGGTACCCTGGTGGTGGCATTTCTTCATCCACGTACGCCACTCTTGCGGCTCGATAATTTTGCCCGGTTTCATATCTACCGGCATGATTGTTTCCGGCATAGCCTCCTTTGGCGTAGCCCCGATCTGCCCCTTGGCATTTTCTACCGGCATCCTGTTGCCCAGCTTTTTGTTTTCCGGCAAGAACCGGATCATACACAGTCATCTGCTGTGCGTTCATTCTTTTTCTCTTCTTTTGTCCGGATGAGGGGATGATGCCTGCCCCTGAGACTTGCTTCCGGCATTCTTTGTTGAACGCGCGGATTTTGAGGCCACTGCCTCGTTCAGCTTAGCCAGCTGCTCAGCATTTTGCTGCTCAATAACTTTCAACAGCTCTTGTACACGTTCTTGCTGCTTTGCCAACTCATCACCGGAAAGAGATTCACATAATGCTACTGCAGCTTTAGCGGCTTTTATAGTTTTATCCGGACTACTGTACTTAGGCTTTTCTACAATGCTCACAGATACAGATGCACTCTTGCCGGCAAGAACTTCTTTACGCAAATCCTGATCTAAATTGCGAGCCTTAAGCCGGTTTTCCGGCATCCTAGCAGCATGAGCACTAACTGAAGCAAAGCCATGGGCAGCGTTGTACTCACGTAGGGTTAGGTTCAGCTCGCGCTGCGCCCGGATGATGTCGGCGCCGCCGGTAAGCAGGGCCTTGCGCGTGGCCTCCAGCTCCTCCTGAGCCTTTGCCGGGTCGATGTTCTGCGCGATGGGCGTGGCCAGCGTGTTCATCGCCGCTTGGAGAGGTGTTGCCGGTGGTGCTGATGATGCTCCCGCGACGCCGGCGTCACGCTCCAGCGGTGGTTTTGCCGGGCGAGTCGACGCCGCACGTTCAGCTCCTTCCTCCACAGCTCCCTTGCCGGTGTTGACCGCACCAGCCATCATGACCTCCACGCTGCCGGCGGCGCGGCCAGCACACAGCCATCTTGGCGGATCCGGCGCCACCAGCACCGGCGAGAGGCGCTGGCGCACAGGGACGGTGCCGAGGTAGACGCGGATGCTGCCGAACTCGATGGTGCGGCCGTTCTGCGGGAACTTGCCGCCGTTGGCGAAGCAGCCCGCGTTATCGTTGATGAAGTCCATGTTGTAGATGCGTTCCACGAGCGCGGACACCGTGCGCTCGCCGTTGATGTCGAGGATGCCCGCCCGAATATGAACTCCAGCAAGCGCCACTTCATGCCCCACGGTGGGCGCCATTGTCGTCTGCTGAATCGACAATCGGCAGATTAGTACGAAGGGCAATCGGCTAAGTCATCACCAAGGAAATCAGTAAAATCAAATTGGGAAGGTCTTCATTGATAAACGAGGATTTCTTACATAAAGAGCTGATTGCTCTCAAAAGGAAGGCCTAGGGGATACATTGCCCCATCTACTACTCCTAGCTCTATCCTATCTAAGGGCCGCTGCTGCCCTCATCGTCGCCGTCGCCGCTGTCGGCGCTGCTCCCGGCCGGCTCGTCGTCACTGCTATAGTGACCACCGGCGGAACCTTCATTGTCTTCATCTTCTTCGCTAGCGTCGCCATAGTCGCTGTCGAAGTCGCAGGTGTTGCCTGCCCAAGGGCAGAGACGCTTGGCCGGCGGTTCGTCGGAGGAGGTGGTATCCTCCTCCTCTTCCTTCACCTCCTCGGCGGAGGAGTAGCCGTCCCAGGAGAAGCCGTCGTCGTCGCTTTCCTCCTCCGATTGCCCAACGGCAAGGAAGCGAAGGTCGCTCTCCCCGTCCGTTAAGGACTGGTCGTCTTCGGACCAGACGAAGGAGTCGTGGGTCGACTCGTCCCCGTCGGCTATGGCGCGGCGGATGTTGGCCGCGTGGGCCTCCTGTGGGTCCCATTCAGGCGTTGGCTCGCGGGAGGTGGAGGATTGGGAGGAAGGGCCCGATGAGAAACGAGGAAGAAGACATGGCGGCTAAGGAGGGATTTTTCGGTTCGCCGATTACTGTGAGCAGGGGGATGAAGAGAGGAACCACAGGATGTGGCCAGATAAAAAGGAAATAACGATTTAATGCCTAAGCAGTTTCGAGGACACGGTGCAGACCGTCAAGTCATGCAGAGAAGGCGAAGAGGCAAGACGTCATCATGAAGAAAAGCGACGGTTCACTTGCAACATGACCCTTTGAAGAATGCAGATGGTTTTGTAACTATCATTATCAAAACCAGGGGGGCATGTGTTACCACCCGATTTTGGCCAAATCAGGAGGTGGGCCGTAAGTGAAGATGGGCTTGAAGGACGTACGCATGAAGCATCTTCGAACGGCCGCTTGCTGATAGTTCGGGCTTAATTGCCCATGTATCTGTAACATAGTTAGATCGTATTGTAATTTAGATTAAAGAGATAGAGTCTGGCCCGTGCACGGTTAGGTGCACGCCTCAATTAGAAAGTCCTTGGACTATAAATATGTATCTAGGGTTATCGGAAAAAGGAGGACAATCACCGTTCAACAAAACAAAATCTGCATCGCCACCCCTTTCCTACGAGGGTTCTTACCGGTAAGCATCATGCTGCCTAGATCGCATCTCGCGATCTAGGCAGCGTAAACTTAAGTATTGTGCGTTGCTCGCTGAAGCCTTCTTGATGGCGAGCAACGTGGTTATCATTAGATGTGTTAGGGTTAGCATTGTTCTTCACGTAATATGCTATCGTAGTGCAACCCTTGCATATCTAGCTGCCCTTCGTCTATCTAGACGTAAGGGCAGCATCTTGCTTGATCATGCTTAGTAGATCCGATCCGTTACGGTTGCTCCTGCATCTGCAGGGATTAGTTTAATATCTGCATAGTTAGGCCTTTGGGGTCGGAGGATCCGGTGGTGCGTTAGATGCTGTTTACCGTCCCTGCGAGGGATGTTCCGGGGATCAACGTTATGTTGGTTTTTAGGCCTCTCGTAGGGGTAGTTTGCACCGTCTCTCGTAGCTGCTAGGCCCGATCGCACGTAGGACGTTCAGATATATGCGGTGAAAAACCCTAAACCGTGGATCGTTTTAGCTTTGTCCTAATCAAGCGGATCCCCATGCCATTGCTAATCCATCAGGACCATGGGGCGATCGGCTCTTTGAGCCGATCCACGAAACTGAGAGCCGATAAGGCTCGTATTTAATGTGCACGTGTCTACCATGCAATCGAAGCACTAACACCTTCCCGACGGGTCTAGGTCGTGGCACGCCAAACCGCCAGACGCGCGCGAAGATTTGCGGGACGACGAGGTGCCGTGATCCACTAAGCGGCCCTAGGCCTCCCGGCTCTTCGTGTTACTTAGCCGAAACCCGTCGGGGGGTTTTGGAGGGTAACACCATTCTTTTACTTTATTGTTGAGTCAGTTTACCTATTCTTTCTATCTTAGAAGCAAACACTTGTGTAAATTGTGTGCATTGATTCTTACATGTTTACCTATTGCACTTGTTATATTACTTTGTGTTGACAATTATCCACGAGATATACATGTTAAAGTTGGAAGCACCCTGAAACTTATATCTTCCTTTGTGTTGTTTCAAAGCTTTCTACTAAGAATTTATTGCTTATGAGTTAACTCTTATGCAAGACTTATTGATGCTTGTCTTGAAAGTATTATTCATGAAAAGTCTTTGTTATATGATTCATTTGTTTACTCATTATCTTCATCATTGCTTCAAATCTCTGCATTCATCTCATGTGCTTTACAATAGTATGATCAAGGTTATGATGGCATGTCACTTAAGAAATTATCATTGTTATCGTTTCTACTCGGGCGAGCAGAACTAAGCTTGGGGATGCTGATACGTCTCCGACGTATCGATAATTTCTTATGTTCCATGCTACTTTATTGATGATATCTACATGTTTTATACACATTATATGTCATTATTATGCGTTTTCCGGAACTAACGAGATGCCGAAAGGCCAGTTGCTGTTTTCTGCTGTTTTTGGTTTCAGAAATCCTAGTAAAGAAATATTTTCGGAATCGGACTAAATAAAGACCGAGGACCTTATAATTCCGGAAGCTTCCAGAGCACCGGAGAAAGACGAGAGGGGAGCCAGGGGGGCCCCACACCACCGGCGCGGCCCGGGGCGCGCCCTGTGGTGTGGGCAGCCCGTGGCTCCGACTCCCTCTCTTCGCCTATTTAATCGTCTGCGACCTAAAAAACAGAGAAGACGAGACCGGAGAAAACCTTCCAGAGCCGCCGCCATCGCGAAATCAAGATTCGGGGGACAAGTCTCTGCCTTCCGGCACCCTGCCGGACGGGGAATTGCCCCGGAGTCATCTCCACCGCCGTCTCCACCGCCATCTTCACCTCCATCGCTGTCTCCATGATGAGGAGGGAGTACCCCCGGGGCTGAGGGCTCCGCTGTAGCTATGTGGTTCATCTCTCTCTTTATGTGATCTAGTTGAATATCATCTGTGTGCTACTCTAGTGTTATTAAAGTAGTTTTATTCCTCCTACACGGTGTAATGGTGACAGAGTGTACGTGTAGTACTTGGTGTAGGCTATGATTGTGCTCTTGTAGATTATGAAGTTAACTATTGCTATGATAAGTATTTACGTGATCTATGCCTCCTTCATGGCGTGATGGTGATAGTGTGCCTGCTATGTTAGTTCTTGGTGTAATTATGTTGATCTATCTTGCACTCTAAGGTTACTTAAACATGAATATCGAATACTGTGGAGCTTGTTAACTCCGGCATTGAGGGTTCGTGTAATCCTACACAGTTAGTGGTGTTCATCATCCAACAAAAGAGTGTAGAGTGGTTCTATTATGTGATCATTGTTGAGAGTGTCCACTAGTGAAAGCAGGATCCCTAGGCCTTGCTTCCAAGCATCAAATCTCCGTTTGTTTACTGTTTTGTTGCATGTTTACTCGCTGCCATATTTTATTCAGATTGCTATTACCACTCATACTCATCCATATTACTTGTATTTCACTATCTCTTCGCCGAACTAGTGCACCTATACATCTGACAAGTGTATTTGGGTGTTGGGGACACAAGAGACTTCTTGCTTTGTGATTACAGTTGCTTGAGAGGGATATCTTTGACCTCTTCCTCCCGAGTTCGATAAACCTTGGGTGATCCACTTAAGGGAAACTTGCTGTTGTTCTACAAACCTCTGCTCTTGGAGGCCCAACACTGTCTACAAGAATAGAAGCACCCTGGAACATCACTCCTTTTCCCATGAACACTAGTGTTCTTCGTTTATGCTTTTAATGTTCAAGGGCGAAAGTTGATCGCTTCACTTGTTGCTATTTGGTTGGAATCAGAAAATGCTTCATATGGTTTTGAATAACTTGATACTTGGCAATTGTTTTGAGCTCTCATATATCATGTTTAAGCTCTTGCATCATGTAGTTAAATCTAGTAGTGGAGAACTACCGTAGAGCTTGTTGAAATTTGGTTTGCATGATTGGTCTCTCTAAGGTCTAGATATTTTCTGGTAAAAGTGTTTGAGCAACAAGGAAGACAGTGTAGAGTCTTATAATGCTTGCAATATGTTCTTATGTAAGTTTTGTTGTACCGGTTTATACTTGTGTTTGCTTCAAACAACTTTGCTAGCCAAAGCCTTGTACTGAGAGAAATGCTTCTCGTGCATCCAAAACCTTGAGGCAAAACCTATGCCATTTGTGTCCACCATATCTACCTACTATGTGGTATTTCCTGCCATTCCAAGTAAATACTTCATGTGCTACCTTTAAACAATTCAAAAGCTATTATCTCTTATTTGTGTCAATGTTTTATAGCTCATGAGGAAGTATGTGGTGTTTTATCTTTCGATCTTGTCATTTACTTCTGACAGACTTCAACAATGGACTAGTGGCTTCATCCGCTTATCCAATAATTTTGCAAAAAGAGCTGGCAATGGGGTTCCCAGCCCCAATTAATTAACCTGCATTAATAATCTCTTCACATGTTTTGCTCTGATCTATCAGTAAGCAACTTAAATTTGCAAATAGACACTCCTCCATGGTATGTGAATGTTGGAAGGCACCCGAGGATTCGGTTAGCCATGGCTTGTGTAAGCAAAAGGTTGGGGGGAGTGTCATCTAATAAATAAAACTAAAGTACATGTGTAAACAAAAGAGAAGAGGGATGATCTACCTTGCTGGTAGAGATAACGTCCTTCATGGGAGCTGCTCTTGAAAGTCTGGTTGATAAGGTAGTTAGAGTACCCATTACCATTCGTTGACAACAACAAACACCTCTCAAAATTTTACTTTTATGCTCTCTATATGATTTCAAAACTTGAAAAGCTCTAGCACATGATTTGATCCCTGCTTCCCTCTGCGAAGGGCATTTCTTTTACTTTATTGTTGAGTCAGTTTACCCATTTCCTTCCATCTTAGAAGCAAACACTTGTGTCAACTGTGCATTGATTCTTACATACTTGCTTATTTGCATTCATCATATTACTCTATGTTGACAATTATCCATGAGATATCCATGAGATATGCCCCGTCAGCCTTCCGACTCCGTTTCTTCGCCTATATAAGTCGTCTTGACCTAAAACTTCGACACGGAAAAACCCCGATACGAGAAAAGTTCCAGAGCCGCTGTCATCACGAGATCAAGATTCGGGGACGAAGTCTCGTTGCGGCAACGCCGCCGGGAATTGCCCGGAAGCCATCTCCACCGCCATCTTCACCGCCATCGCTGTTCCATGATGAGGAGGGGTAATTCTCCCCTGGGGCTGAGGGCTCTACCGTAGCTATGTGGTTAATCTCTCTCTCTGTACTCCAATACAATGATCTCATGAGCTGCTTTACATGATTGAGATCCATATGATGAGCTTTGTTCGCTACTAGTTATGTGCTACTCATGTGATGTTAGTAAAGTAGTCTATTCCTCCTGCATGGTGTAAAGGTGCTAGTGTGTGCACCCGTGTGGTTCTTGTCGTAGGCTATGATCATGATCTCTTGTAGGTTGTGGAGTTAATTGTCATTATGATAGTATTGATGTGATCTATTCCTCCTTTCATAGCGTAATGTGGACAGTGTGTATGCTATGTTAGTTCTTGGTTTATTTTGCAAAGATCTATTATGCTCTAAGGTTACTTAAATATGAATACTGAATGTTGTGGCGCTTGTTAACTCCGGCATTGAGGTGCTCTTGTAGCCCTACACAACGACTGGTGTTTGTCATCCAACAAAAGAGTGTATGTAGCACAAATGAGAGAAGTTATTATTTATTATGCGATCAATGTTGAGAGTGTCCACTAGTGAAGTATGATCCCTAGGCCTTGTTTCCAATACTGCAAACACCGCTTATTTATTGTTCTGTTGCATGTTTACTCGCTGCCATATTTTATTCAGATTACTATTACCACTCATATACATCCATACTACTTGTATTTCACTATCTCTTCGCCGAACTAGTGCACCTATACATCTGGCAAGTGTATTAGGTGTGTTGGGGATACAAGAGACTTCTTGTATCGTGATTGCAGGGGCGTGAGAGGGATATCTTTGACCTCTTCCTCCGTGAGGGGTTCGATAAACCTTGGGTGATCCATTTAAGGGAAACTTGCTGCTGTTCTACAAACCTGCTCTTGGAGGCCCAACACTGTCTACAAGAAAGAAGCGTGAGTAGACATCAACAAGCAGTTTCGATGAAGGATTCACTGTAAATGCTCACGAACAAGTATTCAGGGGGTTTTGATATAGCACATAAATAAGTACAAGTAAATAAAATGCGAGAGAAATAATTGCAGTGAGTGGCCCTTTTTAGCATAAAGGACAAGCCGGTTTGTTTACTTATAATGACCAAACGTTCTTGAGGACACACACGGGGATTTTAGTCTAGTGCTTTCGCTTCCTATAGTTGATTAATCTTCATTGTTTTGATAAGTGTTGTGTGGTGTTGTGTGTGCTGCTCAATCGCCCTTCCTAGGACTAATACATACTTGTGATTATACCCCTTGCAAGCATCCGCAAATCACAAGAAAGATAATACTAACCTAACAACCTTAAACTCTGAGATCCTGCTATCCCTCCCTGACCGACATATAACGGGGGTTTTTCAGGTTTCAGTCACCCACAATTAGCACAACGAATACAAGATCCCCTAGGCCCCAGCCCATAAATGGTAAGTATCATGTAGTTCACGACGTCACAAGACACCACTACTTAAATAATCAACCACAACTTAAATATTAAACCATTAAATATTACGCAACTTTCACTACTCGACTAAACTCCTACTCACGCTAAATTATCACTATGGAACATGAGACATCATAAGGAACATGATGAGGTGATATGAATGAATAACAATCTCAACATAAACCTTGGTTCAATGGTTTCACTCAATAGCATCAATAACAAGTAGAAATCAATACCGGGAGAGTTTCCCCTATCAAACAATCAAGATCCAACCCTAATTGTTACAGCGGTGACGAGATGCAGCGGTGGAGATGGCGTGTAGATGGCGGAGATGATGATGATGATCCCAATGATGTCCAACTCTTTCGATGACGGCATGGCGTCGCCCCGGGAGGGAATTTCCTGATCCCTGCGGAGAGCTCTTTTTCTCTGGTGTCACTCCGCCCGCGCAGGCGACTCGTCACCTCCGTAACTCCCCGTGCTCTAGGTTGGCACACGATGTACGCGAAGGAGAGGAGGCTGAGGGCCAGGCCCTCCCCACATGGGCGGCCAGGGCAGGGCCCGCGCCGGCCTATGGGGGGCCCATGGCGGCCCCTCTCGGCCCCTCCTTTTTTTCGTCTTCTGGAAAAATAGGATTTTTCATATAATTTCCACAATTGTTGATCTTCCGAATATGGTGTCTGACGGTGCTTTTTCCAGCAGAATCCTCCCGGTGAATAATTCTCCAATGATCATGAAACATGCAAAATAAGTGAAATAACATAAATATCATCTCTAAATATGAAATATATCAATGAATAAAGTAAATTATGATATAAAATAGTGATGCAAAATGGACGTATCAACTCCCCCAAGGTTAGACTTCGCTTGTCCCCAAGCGAAACCGAACTCAATAAACAAGACCACATGTTTGGAGGAAGAGTCGATAAAAAAATACGACAAGAAGCATCATATTGATTCACACAAGATATTCCTAGTAAACATCCTCCTATATAATTCAACTTGAAATAAGTAAAGAGAAATCACAAATAGAGGTGCATAGGAAATCATAAACGGTTATGGCAAACTTTGTTCTTGGTAACTACTAACGGATTGTACTTATCTTCTAAGCAAAGCTTTCATATTAGAATTTATATGGCAGGGCTTTCATCCTCAATCATAACAATCTACTCATAATCATTGATAACTTTCAAAGTCATATTCATTCAGAAAATTGTACTTAACAAGAAAGTATAAAAGACATGATTAACTAAATCATAGCATAAATGGTTGGTTCACAACAACTCAATTGCTTGCTTAAGATAGAGGGAAATATGTTTACTGACTCAACATAAAAGTAAAAGATAGGCCCTTCGCAGTATGCAGGGATTAAATCATGTGCTAGAGCTTTTCAAGTTTTGAAATCATATAAAGAGCATAAAAGTAAGATTTTGAGAGGTGTTTGTTGTTGTCAACCAATGGTACGGCACTCTAACTCCCTTGCCAAATAGACCTTCCAAGAGTTTATCCCATGGAGGACGGCATCTCTACCAGCAAGGTAGATCCCCCCTTCTCTTGTTTACACATGTATTTTAGTTTTATTATGGATGACACTCCCCCAACCTTTGGTTTCACAAGCCATGGCTAACCGAATCCTCGGGTGCCTTCCAACATTTCTCAAACCATGGAGGAGTGTCTATTGCAAAATTGTTGCTTACTCAGGGCAAAACATGTGAAGAGAATTATTAATGAAGGTTATTAATTGGGGAGGCCCCAGCTCTTTTTGCAACATTATTGGATAAGAGGATGTGCCACTAGTCCATTGGTGAAAGTCCGCCCAACAAGATTGAAAGATAAAACACCACATACTTCCTCATGAGCTATAAAACATTGACACAAATAAGGAGTAATATAGTGATGACCCACAAGTATAGGGGGTGTATCGTAGTACTTTCGATAAATAAGAGTGTCGAACCCAACGAGGAGCAGAAGGTGTTGACACGATGCGAAGGTTTCACTGTAAATGCTCACAGACAAGTATTCGGGGTTTTGATATTGCAGATAAATAAAGTACAAGTAAATAAAATGCGAGAGAAATAATTGCAGCGTGGCCCAATCCTTTTTAGCACAAAGGACAAGCCGGTTTGATTACTTATAATGACCAAACGTTCTGAGGTCACACCTGATTTTATTCTAGTGCTTTCGCTACATACAACATTAATCTTCATTGTTTTGATAAGTGTTGTGTGGTGAACCTATGCTAATGCACGCCCTTCCTAGGACTAATACATACTTGTGATTATACCCCTTGCAAGCATCCGCAACTACAAGAAAGTAATTAAGATAAATCTAAATAACCTTAAACTTTGAGATCCTGCGATCCCTCCTGCATCATATACTAACGGGGGCTTAGGTTTCAGTCACTCCGGCCGCAATTAGCAACCGAATACAAGATGCACTCCCCTAGGCCCATAAATGGTAAGTGTCGTGTAGTCGACGTTCACACGACACCACTAGAAGAATGACACCACAACTTAAATATCATAACATTGAATATTACTCAACCATAATTCACTACTAGCATTTAGACTTCACCCATGTCCTCAAGAACTAAACGAACTACTCACGAGACATCATATGGAATACAATCAGAGGTGATATGATGATGAATAATCTGAACATAAACCTTGGTTCAATGGTTTCACTCAATAGCATCTACAACAAGTATAGAATAACACCGGGAGAGTTTCCCCTATCAAACAATCAAGATTTAACCCTGACAGCGATGACGAGGTGCAGCGGTGGTGATGGCGGTGTAGATGGTGGAGATGATGATGATGATGATGGAGATGATGTCCCGCTCGATGACGATATGGCGATATATCTGAGGAATTTCATGATTCTCGCTCATGGAGGCTCCTTTCTCCACTGCTTTAGAGGTCAGAATCTCTTCGTGGAGGATCCCTTGGTGGCTTAGGGCCTTGGATTATGAGAAAGAAAAGGAGGCGGATGGTCTGGGCCCCCAGAGCATAGTGGCGCCAGGCTGGTCCGCCGCCATGGTCCCGGCCTGAGTATTCTCTTCCTTCCCCCTTCCTGCCTCCGCTATTTGGAAAAATAGGAATTTACGGAAATTCCCTTCCACAGCTTGATCTTCCAAATATTGTGTTCTATTGCTTTTTCCAATAGAATCCTGGCTCGGGTGCTTGATCCTCCAATGATGATGAAACATGCAAAATAGATGAAATAACATAAGTATTGTGTCCCAATATGAAATATATCAATGAATAACAGCAAATTATGATACAAAATAGTGATGCAAATTGGACGTAACTCCCCCCAGTAGACCTCTGGCCAGCGTTGGAGCTCGATAAACAAGACTACATGTTTATGGAGTGAAGGTAGCACAAAATAGACAGAATAATCATTCACACAAGACATTCTAGTAAACAACTTCCTCATATAACTCATCTCTAAGTAAAGAGAAATCACAAGTAAAGGTGCATAAGAAATCATAGTTGGTGATAAAACTTGTTCTTGGTCAGAGAACTGCTAACGGATTGTACTTCTAAGCAAAGCTTTCATATTAGAATTTATAGCTGAGCCATATTTAAGCATAACAATCTCTTCATAATCATTGATAACTTCAAAGTCATATTCATTCAGATAAAATTGGTACTAAACAAGAAAGTATAAAAGACATGATCAACTGAATCATAGCATAAATGATTGGTTCACAACAACTCAATTGCTTGCTTGGATAGAGGGAATGGTACACTACTCAACATAAAAGTAAAGACCCTTCGCAGAGGAAGGATTAAATCAGCTAGAGCTTTTCAAGTTTTGAAATCATATAAAGAGAATAAAAGTAAAATTTTGAGAGGTTTGTTGTTGTCAACGAATGGTAGCGGGCACTCTAACCCTTGCCAAACGAACCTTCCAAGAGCGGCTCCCATGAGGGACGGCATCTCTACCAGCAAGGTAGATCATCCCCCTTCTCTTTTGTTTACACATGTATTTTAGTTTTATTTAGGATGACACTCAACCTTGGCTTTCTCAATCCATGGCTAACCGTCTCGGGTGCCTTCCAACATTCACATACCATGGAGGAGTGTCTATTGCAAAATTAAGTTGCTTACTGAATCAGAGCAAAACATGTGAAGAGAATTATTAATGAAAGTTATTAATTGAGGCTGGGAACCTCATTGCCAGCTGATTTAAAGTTATTGGTAAGCGGATGTGCCGCTAGTCCATTAAAGTCCCCCAACAAGATTGAAAGATAAACACCACATACTTCCTCATGAGCTATAAAACATTGACACAAATAAGGAGTAGTATAGTTTGAATAATTTAAAGGTAGCACATGAAGTATTTACTTGGAATGGCAGAAAATACCATGTAGTAGGTAGGTATGGTGGACACAAATGGCATAGGTTTGGTCTAAGGTTATGGATGTATGAGAAGCATTCTCTCGATACAGGTCTTTGGCTAGCAAGGTTTGATAGCAAGCATAAAGGTTGAAGGAAACAAACAAATATACATATGATAGAAACAATCATGCATCTTTCTCATAAGCACAAGCAATTTTAACTTAAGAATACTAAGCATAGAGATAATGGAGTAATGTATCTAAGTGTATTTCTCCCTTTATTAAACATCAGGATGTTGTTGCTATTGACCAATGCTAAGTTTGCCAAAACCAAATAGATTTACTTAATGTTCCCAAAGTGATATCAATACTCATGTCAAGAATAATCATATAATGGAGATTGCAAACTAAAATAAGGTGTGCAAAAAGTAAATGATAAGACTTCTCATTAATATTCCATAACGATAACTCACACCAACGGATACATCGATAACTAACTAAGAGAGATACTTCCACATTGCATACTATTCTATATGATAACTTCCTACTCATGATATGACACTACTTGATAGTAAAAGATAAAGGTGGTGGTGATGTGATACCGCGGCACTCCCCCAAGCTTGGAACAAACCAAGGGATGCCAATACCGATGATGAATTACTCCTTCGGTGATGGTGAATCTTTGTCGTCATCAGACTTCCATGGAAGAGGCCCTCCATCAACAAAAGACATCTTGGTCTCCGGAAACCTGAAACTAGCAGCATGACTTATGCGCTTAAACCTGTTTTCATACTCACAGTTCTGATTATGGACATCATAGAGTTGAGCTTGGAGTTTGTTGGTGGTGTCGTGAAAAGATATCGTCCCACAGCTTCGCAGTCTCCTTCTTGTGTCCGTCAATGAGTTCAGACACAATCTTGTGAAAGATATCCACTTCACGCTCAGCCATCTTCTTGTAGTTGAAAACCTCTTGTTCCAGCCTCTCCATCCTGTCTTCCAAGCTCCCTTCTCCCGTAGGACCCTGGACATCTTTGATTCGCAACTCTCCATCCACGAGCTGCAACTCCTTGGGGTGCATCACCAGTTCATGTACGGGTTGACGACGTCCTCAAAGAAGCTGTCCTTCTGAGTTCCCGGCGAAGACATGATGGATCTAGATCCAAAGCAGATCCTGGCAGAAAACAGCTCAAAAAACACGAGAAATCGATATTACGGACCTCCAGGGTCCGGAATTATATAGCAAATATTTTTACGACAAAAGGAAGGTTCCAGGCCGAAACGAGTGGAAACGGGACGCCGAGGTGCCGTCACCATAGGTCGGGCGCGCAGGGTGGGCTCGCGCCGGCCTGTGGACGGCCTCGCGTCTTTTCCACTCCGTTTCGATTCCGTAATTTTTCATATTTTCCAAAAACAGCAAAAATAATGTTCGGAAAGGTAAACGCGGACTTTTTATTACCGTGTTATTCAAAGTCGAGTTCTGGCGGACTTTAATTTGTCCTTTGATGAAAGCCTCGGTGTTTCCACTTGAATAATATCAACATCAACATTATAAGAATGCCCGAGATATAATGCTTGAGTCTTTGTCCATTCACCACTTGTGTGGCATTGCCTTGGAGAGAGCTAATTTTAATTGCTCCTGAACGATACACCTCCTCAACAACATATGGTCCTTCCCACTTCGAGATAATTTCCCTGAAAGAATCGAGACGAGACAATAGAACTTGATCTCCAACATTAAATTCTCTTTTAATGATCCTTCTATCATGCCACTTCTTAACTTTTTCTTTAAAGAGTTTAGCATTTTCATAAGCTTCACTTCTCCATTCATCTAGAGAACTTAATTGCAACAACCTCTTATTACCGGCTAATTTAGGATCTTTATTTAGTTCTCTAACAGCCCAATAAGCTTTGTGCTCTAGTTCTAAAGGTAAATGACAAGCTTTTCCATAAACCATTTTATAAGGCGACATTCCCATAGGATTTTTATAAGCTGTTCTATAAGCCTATAACGCTTTTTTCAATTTGCTAGGCCAATTCTTTCTAGATTTATTAACAGGCTTCTAATAAAGCTTTAATCTCTCTATTTGATAATTCTACTTGACCGCTAGTTTGAGGGTGATAAGGAAGCAATTCTATGATTAATACCATACTTAGCAAGAGTTTTCTAAAACCTCCATGAATGAAATGAGAACTCCATCACCATAATATATCTAGGTACTCCAAATCTAGGAAATATAATATCTACAAGCATTTTTATAGAGGTCTCACCATCAGCACTTTTTGTAGGTATAGCTTCTACCCATTTAGTAACATAATCAACAGCGAAGTATATGAGTGTTACCGTCTGAAGAGAAAGGTCCCATGAAGTCGAATCCCCAACAATCGAATGGTTCAATAACAAGAGTATAATTCATAGGCATTTCATTGCGTCTAGAGATATTACCAACTCTTTGACATTCATCACAAGATAAAATAAATTTCCTTGCATCTTTGAAGAGCAATAATAAAACCTGATTGTAGAACCTTTTGCGCGGTTCTATCTCCAGCGTGATGTCCTCCATAAACACTTCCATGACATTTATTCAATATCTCCTGTTGTTCATATTCAGGAACACATCTTCGCATAATACCATCCACTCCTTCTTTATATAAGTGTGGGTCATCCCAAAAATAATGCCTCAAGTCATAAAAGAATTTCCTCCTTTGCCAGCTGAAAAGGTTGGAGGCAAATACTTCGAAACAATAAAGTTAGCATAATCAGCATACCAAGGGCTCTCTCGCGAGCTCACCTTTATTACAGCCAATTGTTCATTTGGAAAACTATCATTAACAGGAACAGGATCATAAGCAATATTTTCCAATCTAGACAAATTATCAGCAACAGGATTATCGGCACCTTTCCTATCTATAATATGCAAATCAAATTCTTGCAACAGAAGTACCCATCTAATAAGCCTTGGCTTAGCATCTTTCTTTGTCATGAGGTATCTAATTGCAGCATGATCAGTATGAATTGTAACTTTTGAATCAACAATATAAGGTCTAAACTTATCACAAGCAAAGACTACAGCTAACAATTCTTTTTCAGTTGTAGCATAATTTCTTTGAGCAGCATCAAGAGTCTTACTAGCATAATGAATAACATTTAATTTTTATCTACTCGCTGTCCAAGAACAGCCATGCAGAAATCACTAGCATCACACATAATTTCAAAAGGCAGATTCCAATCAAGAGGTTCAACTACAGGAGCAATGTTAAGGCTTTCTTTAAAGTTTCAAAAGCTTCCTTACAATCATCATCAAAAACAAAAGGTACATTTTGAAGAAGATTAGTAAGAGGCTTTGAAATTTTAGAGAAATCTTTAATAAATCTCCTATAAAACCCAGCATGACCAAGAACACTACGAATACCTTTAACATCCCCTAGGGCATCTTCTCAATCGCTTTAACTTTAGCTCTATCAACTTCAATACCTTTCTCAAATTTTATGTCCCAATACAATTCCTTCATTAACCATAAATGGCATTTCTCCCAATTAAGAACAAGGTTAGTTTCTTCACATCTCGCAAAACTTTATCGAGGTTTCGCAGCAATTATCAAAAGAATTCCCTATAGATAAAAATCATCCATGAACACCTCTACAATACTTTCGCAAAAACCATGAAAGCACATACATGCATCTTTGAAAAGCATGAGCATTACATAAACCAAAAGGCATACGCTATAAGCATAAGTTCCATAAGGACAAGTAAAAGTGGTTTTCTTTGACTTTAGCTTTACCAGCAATTTGTGAAAACCCAGAATAACCATCAAGAAAGCAAAAATGAGTATTTTTAGACAACCTTCTAACATTTGATCAATAAAGGGTAAAGGTAATGATCTTTCTTAGTAACTTTATTAACTAAAACAATGCAATATTCTATACCCTACAACTATTCTTTGAGGAATAAGCTCATCATTATCATTAGGCACAACATTCATTCCTCCTTTCTTAGGAACACAATGCACGTGACTAACCCATCTACTATCAGCAATAGGATATATAATACCAGCTTCAAGAGTTTTAATACGCTCTTACCACTTCCTTCATCTTCGGAATTAGACGACGTTGATGTTCAACAACAGGCTTTGCATCTTCTTCCATATTAATAGCATGTTGGCAAATAGAAGGAGAAATCCCTTTCAAATCATCAAGAGTATAGCCAATAGCTCCTCGGTGTTTCTTCAATATTTCCAATAACCTTTCTTCCTCAATCTCTGAAAGCTTAGAACTAATAATAACAGGATATATTTTCTTATCATCAATATGAGCATATTTAAGATTATCAGGTAAAGGCTTTAGATCAAAGGATCTTCCTTTGGTGGCGGTGTTGTACCCAGATCTTCCACCGGTAAATCATGCTTGAGAATAGGTTGGCGAAAAAACTTCCTCAAGCTCATTCTTTTTCCTAAAAGCTTCACTTTCACTATTCTCCAAATGTTGCTGCAGGGTTATTAGGAACAAGAACAATAGATGCACACTGCTCCATTTTAAAATCATTACTAGGCAAGTCAACTTTATAAGGAGTTTTGGTAAATTTAGAAAAGTTAAATTCATAAGGTTCACCAGCAAATCTAGTCAAAATTTTCTCTTTCAATCTATAATAGCTCCACAAGTATTTAGAAAAGGTCTACCAAAAATGATAGGACAATAATCACTAGCAGCAGAACCAAGTACCAAAAAGTCAGCAGGATATTTAATTTTACCACATAGAACTTCCACATCTCGAACAATACCAATTGGAGAAATAGTTTCCCTATCGCGCAGATGAATAACCACATCAATATCTTCAAGTTCACAAGAACCAATTTCGTGCATAATCTCGCGTAAAGTTCATAAGGTATAGCACTAACACTTGCACCAATATCATAAAACCATAATAGCAATGATCACCAATTCTAACAGATAGCATAGGAACACTAACTTGTTTGGATTTATTAGGATGTGAAACAATATTAGGCATCTTCACAGAAAATAATATGACCATCCTCCACGTTTTCAGTCACAAGATCTTTAACTATAGCAATAAAGTGTTCAATTTTAATTTGTTCTTCGTGTTCTTTAGGTTTCTTTTCACTTTTATTAAACTGCACTAGATATGACAGAGTACTCCTTCATTTTAGCAGGGAAAGGAGTTTTTCAATATAAGCTTCAGGAATAACATTATCAGCAGTTTCAATCACTACACATTTGTTTACAGATGAATCAATTTTATCTTTATACGGTTCATGATACTTATCAAAATTCTTCTTAGGCAGTTCATAATGAGAGGCAAAAGCTCTATAAAGATTTGCAACAACTTGGGAATCAAGACCATATGTAGCACTCATATTACGAAATTTATCAGTATCCATAAAAGCTTCAATGCATTTATAATCATAAATTATACCTGATTCTCTATCTTTGTCGTTCTCCCATCCTTCAGTATTTTCTTGATCCGATCAAGAAGGTCCCTTTTAAACTCTTCTTTGTTGCGTGTAAATGATCCAGAACAAGAAGTATCCAACAAGGTCTTGTCTTGAAAAGAAAGTCTTGCATAGAAATTATCAATAATAACATTACCAGAAGCTCATGAATGGGGCATTTGAGCATTAAAGACTTCAATCTCCCCCAAGCTTGGGCAATACTTTCTCCATCATGAGGCCAGAAATTATATATGCGGTTCCGATCTTTGTGAATTTCACTTGGAGGATAAAATTTGGAATAAAATAAAGGCACAATGTCCTCCCAATCAATAGAATCACCATTCTTCAGCAATTTATACCAATGCGCCGCTTTACCAGACATATAGTGAATAGTTTCTTCCTAACTTCATTCATAGAAATACCGCACATTTGAATAAACCGCATAATTCATGCAAAAACAGAATGATCACCAGGATGGACAGTTCCATCCCCTTCATAGCGGTTATCCATAACACGTTCAATAATTTTCGTAGGTATTTTATATGGTACTACTTCCCGGCGCTCATCCACTACCGTTGCGTAGTAGTAGATTTCCCAACAGAAATTGAAGAGAAGATCTCTCCATAATGATTATAGCAAACAGGCAGAAATAAAATCAGCACAAACAAGAAAGGTTTTCCTTACCAATTCCACTTACCAATAGCGCTTCACTCCCCGGCAACGGCGCCAGGTCTTGATGACCCACAAGTATAGGGGTATCGTAGTACTTTCGATAAATAAAGGTCGAACCCAACGAGCAGAAAAAGGACAAGGCTGATGAAGGTTTCACCAGAAATGCTCACAAAAGTATTCGTGGGGGTTTTGATATTGCAGATAAATAAAGTACAAGTAAATAAAATGCTAGAGAAATAATTGCAGCGAGTGGCCCAATCCTTTTTAGCAAAGGACAAGCCGGTTTGATAACTTATAATGACCAAACGTTCCCAGGTCACACGGGATTTTAGTCTAGTGCTTTCTGCATAGCATACCGATTAATCTTCATTGTTTTGATAAGTGTTGTGTGGGTGAACCTATGCTAATGCACCGCCCTTCCTAGGACTAATACATACTTGTGATTATACCCCTTGCAAGCATCCGCAACTACAAGAAAGTAATTAAGATAAATCTAACCACAGCCTTAAACTCTGAGATCCTATCCCCCTGATCGATATACTAACGGGGGCTTAGGTTTCTGTCACTCCGGCAACCCCACAATTAGCAACCGAATACAAGATGCACTCCCCTAGGCCCATAAATGGTGAAGTGTCGTGTAGTCGACGTTCACACGACACCACTAGAAGAATGACACCACAACTTAAATATCATAACATTGAATATTACTCAACCATAATTCACTACTAGCATTTAGACTTCACCCATGTCCTCAAGAACTAAACGAACTACTCACGAGACATCATATGGAATACAATCAGAGGTGATATGATGATGAATAACAATCTGAACATAAACCTTGGTTCAATGGTTTCACTCAATAGCATCTACAACAAGTATAGAATAACACCCGGGAGTTTCCCCTATCAAACAATCAAGATTTAACCCGAATTGCTACAGCGATGACGAGGTGCAGCGGTGGTGATGGCGGTGTAGATGGTGGAGATGATGATGATGATGATGGAGATGATGTTCGCTGGCGACGATGGCGAGATGCCGATCTCCGGAGGAATTTCTGCGGATTCCTGCCCGCCGGAGAGCTCTTTTCTCCTGCCCCGGCGCTGAGGCGGTGGAACCCTTCGTGGAGGATCCTCTCGTGGCTTAGGTTTTCGGGACGAAGGAGTACGCGAAGAAAGGGGAGGCCAGGTCGCCCCTGAGCATAGTGGCGCGGCCAGGGCTCGGCCGCGGCCATGGTCTGGGCCACAGTGGCCCCTCTCTTCTCCCCTCTCGGCTACCTCCGTTATTTGGAAAATGAATTTACGTGAAATTCCCTTCCACACTTGATCTTCTCGAAATATTGTGTTCTGACGGTGCTTTTTCCAAAAGACCTGCCCTGCTTGATCCTCCAATGATGATGAAACATGCAAAATAGATGAAATAACATAGTATTGTGTCCCAATATGAAATATATCAATGAATAACAGCAAATTATGATACAAAATAGTGATGCAAATTGGACGTATCATATAGTTTGAATTATTTAAAGGTAGCACATGAAGTATTTACTTGGAGTGGCGAATATCATTACTAGCAGGTACATGCTATCACAAATGGCATGCGCTGATTTGGTCTAAGGTTATGGATGCCACCGACAACATCTCATTGTGTCTTCAATAAAAAGGTTTGCAGCTACTAAATGTTGAGGGAAAAACAAACAAATATATATGTGATAGAAACAATTGCGATCTTTCCCACGCCATCAAGTAATTTTAACTTCCTAATACTAAACTCAACAAATAGTTATAATAAGCAATATATCTACATACTTTTTCTATTTAAACATCAAGATGTTGCTGCTATTGACCAATGCCAAGTGTTTGCTAAAACCAAATAGATTTACTTGATGCTCCCAAAGTGATATCAATACTAATGTCAAGAGTGATCATATAATAGAAATTGTAAACTAAAATAAGGTGTGCAAAAAGTAAATGATAAGACTTCTCATTGATATTCCATAACGATAACTCACACCAACGGATACATAGATAACCAACTACGAGAGAGATACTTCCACACTGCAAACTATTCTATATGATAACTTTCCTACTCATGATATGACACTATTTATAGTAAAGATAAAGATAAAGCACTGATAGACATCATAAACCCCCAAGCTTGAACAAAACCAAGGGGATGCCAACACCATGATGAATTACTCCTTTCCGGTGGCGATGATGGTGATCTTTCGTTTATCGATCCAGGAAAAAGGCTTATCAATATGTCTTGTCTCTCTGAATCTTGAACTGAAAAGATCAAATATTATGAACCTATTTCATACTCATACGATTCCAAACATCATAAAGGTAATCCAAGTTACAAATGGTGTAAGCACAGAAGTGAGGAGGATATCGCTCCACAAATTTTTGCAGCCTTCTCTCATGTTCGCACCAATGAGTTCGACACAACTTCAGGAAGATGTGTCCAATCACCTCACCCACCTTTCTCTGCGCTTTTGTGAAGACCCTCTTGTTCCGCTCATCCGTCTCTCCAAGCTTCCTTCCCTGGGTCCCCATCTTCTATCCGCACCCTCCATCTACGAGCAGCAATTCCTGTGCACTAACCTCAACTCGCTCATGTACTGCTGACGATGCCCTCAAAGAAGTTGTCCTCTCGGAGGCCCGACGAAGACATGGTATTCAGATCTCGGGAAACACACATCCGTGCAATGTCTCAAAATAAACATGACGAAACGAGTGGACGACCTCCCAGGGTCCCAGGGGATTATATAGGCAAATATTTTTACGTAAAAGGAAGGTTCCAAGCCGAAACGAGTGAAACGGACGCCGAGGGGCTGTCCCCATGTGCGCGCCTGTAGGGGGCGCTGCCTATGGTGACGCCCTCGCGCGTCTCCTCCACCCGTTTCTATCCTAATTTTTATATTTTCCAAAAACAGCAGAAATATTGTTCTGAAAGTTAAACCGGACTTTTATTACTAAAACTGTTACCTATTCAAAGTCGGACTCCAAACGTCAATTTGATCTTTGATGAAAGCTTCCGGAGTCATCACTTGAATAACATCAATATCTTCATTATAAGAATCCTAAATATAATGCTTGAGTCTTTGTCCATTCACTACTTGTGTGGCATT
This sequence comes from Lolium multiflorum, assembly GCA_030979885.1. NCBI lineage: Eukaryota > Viridiplantae > Streptophyta > Magnoliopsida > Poales > Poaceae > Lolium > Lolium multiflorum. Next base: position 236,217 of record JAUUTY010000683.1, on the reverse strand, counting down.
ACCTCCAAAGTGCTAATTTTAATTGCCCCAACGATATACCTCCTCAATAACATATGGTCCTTCCCATTTTGAGAGTACTTTCCGCAAAAATCTCGAGACGAGACCGATACAATAGAACTTTATCTCCAACATTAAATCTCTCTTTTAATAATTCTTCATCATGCCATTTCTTAACTTTTCTCCTTAAAAAGTTTAGCATAAGCTCCACTTCTCCATTCATCTAAAGAACTTAATTTTAGCAACCCTTCTTACCTAAGTTTAAAATCTTTATTAAGTTCTCTTACACCTCAATAAGCTTTGTGCTCTAGTTCTAAAGGTAAATGACAAGCTTTTCCATAAACCATTTTATAAGGAGACATTCCCATAGTGATTTTTATAAGCTATAAGCTCAAAGTGCTTCTAACTTACTAGCCCAATTCTTTCTATATTTATTAACAGTTTTTCCCAAGATAGCTTTACTTTATTTGATAATTCTACTTGCCCACTAGTTTGAGGATGATAAGCTAAAGCAATTCTATGATTAATACCATATTTGGCAAGAGTTTTTCTAAAACCACCATGGATAAAGTGGGAACCTCCATCAGTCATAATATATCTAGGTACTCCAAATGAAGGAAATATAACATCTAAAAGCATTTTTAAAGAGGTCTCAACATCAACACTTTTTGTAGGTATAGCTTCTACCCATTTAGTAACATAATCAACAGCGACAAGTATATGAGTGTTACCTTTTCAAGAAGGAAAGGACCCATGAAGTCAAAATCCCCAACAATCAAATGGTTCAATAACAAGAGTATAATTCATAGGCATTTCATGCGCCTAGAGATATTACCAACTCTCGACATTCATCACAAGATAAGATAAACTTCCTGCATCTTAAAAGAGCAGCCAATAAAACCTCGATTGTAGAACCTTTTGTGCGGTTCTATCCCACAGATGTCCTCCATAAACACTACCATGACACTTACTCAATATCTCTTGTTATTCATATTCTGGGACACATCTTCGCATAATACCATCCACTCCTTCTTTATATAAGTGTGGGTCATCCCAAAATAATGCCTCAAATCATAAAAGAATTTCCTCTGTTGAGCTGAAAAGGTTTGAGGCAAGTACTAAACAATAAAGTTAGCATAATCAAGATACCAAGGACTATCTCGCGAGCTCACTTTATTGCAGCCAATTGTTCATTTGGAAAACTATCATTAACAGAATGATCATAAGCAATATTTTCCAATCTAGACAAATTATCAGCAACAGGATTATCAGCACCTTTCCTATCTACAATATGTAAATCAAATTCTTGCAAAGGAAGCACCCATCTAATAATCCTTGGCTTAGCATCTTTCTTTTCCATAAGGTACCAAGATGATCAGTATGAACTGAATCTTTGAATCAACAATATAGGATCTAAACTTGTCACATGCAAAAACTACGCTAATAACTCTTTCTCGTTGTAGCATAATTTCTTTGAGCAGCCTAGAGTTTTACTAGCATAATGAATAACATTCAATTTTTTATCTACTCGTTGTCCAAGGACGCCTACAGAAAATCACTAGCATCACACATAATTTCAAAAGGTAAATTCCAATCGAGGTTCAACTATGAGCAGTTGTTAAGGCTTTCTTTAGAGTTTCAAAGGCTTCCTACAATCATCATCAAAAACTAAAGGTACATCTTTTTGAAGAAGATTAGTAAGAGGCTTTGAAATTTTAGAGAAATTTTAATAAACCTCCTATAAAAACCAGCATGACCAAGAATACTACTAATACCTTTAACATCCCTAGGATAGGCATCTTCTCAATTGCTTCAACTTTAGCTCTATTAACTTCAATACCTCTCTCAAAATTTATGTCCCAATACAATTCCTTCATTAACCATAAAGTGGCATTTCTCCCAATTAAGAACAAGGTTAGTTTCTTCACATCTCTGCAAAACTTTATCAAGGTTTCGTACAAATCAAAAGTTTAATTCATAGATGAAATCATCCATGAATACCTCAACAATATTTTCACAAAAGCCATGAAAATAGCAGACATTTTAATTAAGGAGCATTACATAAACCAAAAGGCATACGCCTATGAGCATAAGTTCCATAGGGACAAGTGAAAGTGGTTTTCTCTTGATCTTTAGCTCTAACAACAATTTGTGAAAACCCATATCAAGAAAGCAGAAATGAGTATTTTTAGACAACCTTTCTAACATTTGATCAATAAAAGGTAAAGGGTAATGATCTTTCTTAGTTACTTTATTAACTTTTCAAAATCAATGCACACATTCTATACCCTACAACTACTCTTTGAGGAATGAGCTCATCATTATCATTAGGAACAACACTTATTCCTCCTTTCTTAGGAACACAATGCAGGACTAACCCATCTACTATCAGCAATAGGATATATAATACCTGCTTTTCAAGAAGTTTTAATACCTCATTTCTTACCACATCCATCATCTTAGGAATTAGACGACGCTGATGTTCAACAACAGGTTTTGCACCATCTTCTATATTAATGGCATGTTGGCAATAGCGGGAGAAATCCCCTTCAAGTCATCAAGAGTGTAGCCAATAGCTCCTTGTTTCTTCAATATTTCCAATAACCTTCTTCCTCAATATCTGAAAGTTTAGCACTAATAATAACAGATGTTTTCTTATCATCAATATAAGCATACTTTAGATTATCAGTAATGGTTTCAAATCAAATACATGATCTTTTTGGTGGTGGTGTTACACCTAGATCTTCAACCGGCAAGTCATGTTTAAGAATAGGTTGACGAAGGAAAATTTCATCAAGCTCATCCCTTTCTTCCCTAAAAACTTCACTCTTACTATTCTCCAAATGTTGCTGCAAAGGATTATTAGGAGCAAGAGCAATAGATGCACACTGCTCAACTCTAAAATCATCATTAGGCAAATCACTTTATAAGGAGTTTTGGCAAATTTAGAGAAGTTAAACTCATAAGATTCACCAAAAAATTTAGTAACAATTTTCTCTTCTTGCAATCTATAATAGCTCCACAAGTATTTAGAAAAGGTCTACCAAAAATAATAGGACAAGACTTACTAGCAACAGAACCAAGTACCAAAAAGTCAGCAGGATATTTAATCTTACCACATAGAACTTCAACATCTCGAACAATACCAATGGGAGAGATAGTTTCTCTATTAGCTAGCCGAATAACCACATCAATATCTTCAAGTTCACAAGAACCAATTTCATGCATGATTTCCGTGTAAAGCTCATAAGGAATGGCACTAATACTTGCACCAATATCACATAAACCATAATAGCAATGATCACCAATTCGAACTGAGAGCACAGAACACTGGCTTTCCTATACTTATTAGGATGCTAAACAATATTAGAAGCATCTTCACAAAATAATGTGACCATCTTCCACATTTTCAGAATAAGATCTTTAACTATTGCAACAACAGGTTCAACCTTTATTTGTTCTTCTGTTCTATAGGTTTCTTTCCACTTTTATTAACTACACTAGTTATAACAGAATACTCCTTCATTTTAGCAGGAAAGGAGTTTTTTCAATATAAGCTTCATGAAGAACATGATCAACAATTTTAATTTCAATACATTTACCTTTAGGTGAATCTTTATCTTTATAAGGTTCATGATACTTATCAAAATTCTTCCTAGGCAATTCAAATGAGAGGCAAAGGCTTTATAAATATTTGCAACAACTTGAGAGTCAAGACCATATGTAGCACTTATATTACGATATTTATCAGTATCCATAAAATTTTCAATGCATTCATAATCATAATTTATACCTGACACTCTACCTTTGTCATTCTCCCATCCTTCAGTATTTTCTTGGATTCCATCAAGAAGGTCCCATTTAAACTCTTCTTTATTGCGCGTGAATGATCCAGAACAAGAAGTATCCAGCAAGGTTTTATCTTGAAAAGAAAGTCTTCTAGAAATTATCAATGATAATATTACCAGAAGCTCATGAATGGGGCATTTGAGCATTAAAGACTTCAATCTCCCCACGCTTGGGCAATACGCTCTCCATCATGAGGCCAGAAATTATATATACGGTTTCTGTCTTTGTGAATTTTACTTGGAGGATAGAATTTAGAATAAAATAGAGGCACAATATCCTTCCAATCAAGAGAACGCCCATCCTTCAACAGTTTATACCAATGCGCCGCTTTACCAGATAGCGACATAACAAATAATTTCTTCCTAACTTCATCCATTGAAATACCCGCACACTTGAATAACCCGCATAATTCATGTAAAAACAAATGATCTCAGGATGAACCGCTCCATCCCCTTCATAGCGGTTATCCACAACACGTTCAATAATTTTCATAGGTATTTTATATGGTATTACTTCCTCACCTGGCGCCTCATCCACTACCGTTGCAGTAGTAGTAGATTTCCCAAATAGAAATTCAAGGGAGGATCTCTCCATAATGACTTATAGCAGCAAGCAAAACAAAATCAGCACGTACAGTAAAAGTTTCCTTACCAATTCCACTTACCAATTAATGCTTCATTCCCCGGCAACGGCGCCGAAAATAGTCTTGATGACCCACAAGTATAGGGTGTATCGTAGTACTTTCGATAAATAAGAGTGTCGAACCCAACGAGGAGCAAGGTGTTGACAAGCAGTTTGATGAAGGATTCACTAAATGCTCACGAACAAGTATTCATGGGGTTTTGATATAGCAGATAAATAAAGTACAAGTAAATAAAATACGAGAGAAATAATTGCAGCGAGTGGCCCAATCCTTTTTAGCACAAAGGACAAGCCGGTTTGTTTACTTATAATGACCAAACGTTCTTGAGGACACACGGGGATTTTATTCTAGTGCTTTCGCTTCCTATAGTTGATTAATCTTCATTGTTTTGATAAGTGTTGTGGGTGAACCTATGCTAATGCACCGCCCTTCCTAGGACTAATACATACTTGTGATTATACCCTTGCAAGCATCAGCAAATACAAGAAAGTTATTAAGATAAATCTAACCACAGCCTTAAACTCTGAGATCCTGCTATCCTCTCCCGCACCGATATACTAACGGGGGTTTAGGTTGTCACTCCGCAACCCCACAATTAGCAAACGAATACAAGATGTACTCCCCTATGCCCATAAAGGTGAAGTATCATGTAGTCGACGCTCACATGACACCACTAGAAAATAACACCACAACTTAAATATCAAACCATTAAATATTACTCAACATAGTTCACTACTAACATTTCGACTTCACCCATGTCCTCAAGAACTAAATGAACTACTCACGAGACATCATATGGAACATGATCAGAGGTGATATGATGATGAATAACAATCTGAACATAAACCTTGGTTCAATGGTTTCACTCAATAGCATCAATAACAAGTAGAAATCAATACCGGGAGAGTTTCCCCTATCAAACAATCAAGATCCAACCCTAATTGTTACAGCGGTGACGATATGCAGCGGTGGAGATGGCGGTGTATATGGTGGAGATGATGATGATGATGATCCCAATGATGTCCAGCTCGATGACGATGGCGATGGCGTCGATTTCCTCCGGGAGGGAATTTCCCCGGATTCCTGCCCGCCGAGAGCTCTTTTCTCTCGTGTCTCTCCGCCCCGCAGGCGGCTCGTCACTCCTCCGTAACTCCCCGTGCCTTTGGTTTTCTGGGAGATGATGTACGCGAAGGAGAGGAGGCTGAGGGGCGTGGGCCCTCCCCACATGCGCGGCCAGGGCAGGGCCCGCGCCGCCTATGGGGCCCATGGCGGCCCCTCTCGGCCCCTCCTTTGGGCTCTTCGTCTTCTGAAAAATAGGATTTTTCATATATTTCCGTCAATTGTTGATCTTCCGAAATATGGTGTCCCGACGGTGCTTTTTCCAGCAGAATCTGGCTCCGGTGAATAATTCTCCAATGATCATGAAACATGCAAAATAGGTGAAATAACATAAGTATCATCTCTAAATATGAAATATATCAATGAATAACAGCAACTTATGATATAAAATAGTGATGCAAAATGGACGTATCAGTGTTGCACACATACACATTGCCCTGGCCCGTGGATTATCACATGATTATCCGCGCTTAGGCCCCTAGCATTGCCTGCACAAAATAAAATCGTCATTACTGTTGCTAAAACATGCAATTCTCTTTTCTAAAACAATTTTGTTTCAATGTGATTATATAGAGATGCCTGCACTATTTCAGTTTTAACTAGGTCAGTTTTACTAGACACAATGAGCTAACGAGTAACAACGGTTGTTACTAGTGTTATTATTTTTTCAAAAAAGGAGGCTAACCTCCCACGCCCTCACCGGACCTCCGCATCCATTGATGCACATGAACATATCTTATTTATTATCTAAAATTTGGTGTCTGGACAAAGTCCGCCCGAAAAAAATGCCTTGGGATAGTAACTCTAATAGGGAACAGCTAACCATATGTGCCCATGGAGGCGCGCTTCAAGCTGTCCAAGCACAACACGGCACCCGTGACCGGTGTGACCGAGTATCGGAGCATCGTCGGGAGCCTCCAATACTTGGTGCACACCCGACCCGATCTGACTTTCACCGTCGGATTCTTGTCGCGCTTCATGGAGGCTCCAACTGAGGAGCACCTAGCAATCGTGAATCGCATTCTACGCTACATCGCCGGGTCCGTGAGACTCGAGTGTAGGTATGAAAGAAGCTCAGGTGCACCACGCCTAGTCGGCTACGACGGCTACGACTTGGGTGGGCAGGTCGACTAGCGCAAGAGTACGTCAGGCACGCTGTTCTTTCCAGGGGTAGTCCTAGAAGCATAAGATCGTGGTTCTCTCGAGCTACGAGTCGAAGTATGTGGCTGCTGCCATGACTTCTTGTCGGAGGAATCCATCTGTCTCGATTATTGGCCAAGTTCAGCAACGGCAAAGCAGAGCAGGTGGTACTCAAGATCGACAACAAGTAGGCTATCTCGCTCGCCTAAGAATTCTGTTTTCCACGAGCAATCGAAGCACATCGAGCTGAAGTTCCACTTCATTTAGGACTATGTGGAGACGAAGGAGATTGAGTTGAGTTCATGCCAACCGAACATCTGCTCGTCGACATGCTGACCAAGCCCCTTGGTCGAGTCCGCCTTGCGGAACTATGCTCAAGCATCGGCATCATGGAGGTGTCGCCGAAACTCAAGCCTAGGAAGTGATTGTTAGGCCAGGCTTGTGTTTCAAAAATTAGGGATGGCATGACATGTTAGATGTCATGAATAGTGCACTTGACTTGGTAGATATCATGAATATTGCATAGGACGTGCTAGGCATCATGCATAGTACATAGCACGTGCTAGACGTCATCTATATTGGCAATGACATGGTAGATGTCATGAACGATGTGATGTTACTTTTTGACTGTAGTCAACCAAGCCCCTATATAAAGGGCAACATTGCAATGAGAAGTGTTTGGCAAACCATTTTCTATATTTCAGTCACCCCTTCCTCTCTCATTTCATAGCGGGGACATTAGATCTAGTATAGGGACAACACATCTAGCCCCAATGCGCGCACGTCTCATCCCGATGTCAGGGCTTTTTGACAGAGCTGAGGTCAACAACTATTGGCAGAGCTCTATGGACTAACACTCACATGGCATCTTAGTCTCTAGAAGCGTTGGAAGTTTTCTCTATCCAATATTTGTACCAGTGGGGGTCACCCCAAAGACATCCGTAAGGCGGGGACTCTGTTAAAAATCAAGATTTTCACCTGGCACCTAGCTAAGGGGCGCCTCCCTTCCAATGACTAGATTCTAAAAAGACATTACCCATTTGATGGCAAGTGCGCCTTATGTGGCCATCCAGAAAGCATCGGTGTACACTTTTCAATATGTGTTGGCCCAATTCAAGAGGAGTGGGGGTTAGGGCGATGTTGGGGTCTGCTGGACTAGTAGGCTTTACTGAAATGTGTTAGATTTTGGAGGGGTTTTAGAGAGAGATCGTGCTATGCAGATGTCGTGTTGTGTACTGATGTAACATCAAGCCATGGGGCTTTATTAATTTAAAGGTGAAAACTGGATGCTTTATCTCCAAAACCTCGATTGTACGTATGAGTTGCAGCACTAGTGCACTCGCCGGCGACAGCTACAATAACTATCCTCGCTCTCGTGCCAAATTACGTGTGCCAAGATCCATGTTAAAAATCTGGCCAAAATTGATGGTCTGTTGTTGTTTTGATCAGTTATTTTCCTCTGTGATATCGGTTAAAAACTGAACACCGAACCAAGATGAAAGTTCACTGAAATACCGGCGAACCAAAAAACTAAAAAACTTGGTGGTTATTTCTTACTACCCGGATTATTGGAAAAACAAAAATACCGGACCGAAATTATGTTAAAGCCGAATGCAGAGTTCCAGACCTACTACAGTACACCACATGTTCAAGTGCCGACTCTCCCAAACGAGATATACTAGATGGACCCATCGCGCTTTGCTGCGCCGTCCTTTGATACCAGCGTTTAATTTTTGGGTGTGGTGGTCTTTTGTCTAACAACATCTTATAGATAATAGTGTCAATTATGTTTTTGAATAACCTACGATTGGAGTAGCGCACAAGGTAAGTATATAGTACAATGCTTATATAGGTTAAACAGTAGTCCATAATGTGAAAAAAATCTCAAACATATGGACAAACCAACTATTCCCTCCTTTCCACAATAACTTGGTCAACTTTAACGGAAGTATATAGACGCATTATCCATGTCTAAAAAAAGTTAAGCAACTTATTTTAAGACGGAAGGAATATTTTTAATAGGCATTTCAAAGTACTGGGAACATTACACCTAGCCCTCTGCGCTCAAATCATGTGCAGCAGCAACATGCTTTTTCATAGGAAGCAAAAAGTTACACTAATATTATTTTGAGTTAATTCTTTGGCGGGGCTCTTTCACTGGTTGCAAACCACGCCTGAAACTACTGTCAAGTCTATCCTAGAAACAACAGAAGACTAAGCTACAAAATAAACCAATGCATAATCTGGAATAACATAGAGCTTTTAAATCCCGGAAAAGCAAACTTAATCGAATATCGCAAAAGTATCCATGTCACCATCCTAATGGCTATGACATGCATGCCTCAGACCAAACATACTCGATCTTTTCACATAGACATGACCATCAACAGTGCACGAATCACACGGCAAACCAGAAAACAACCCGTTGAGCAGTGGAAAAACCAATAGCGAAATGCAAGGACTTGAAGCCTGTCTAGCTCATCAGATTATTTAAATTCCTTGAACATTATTGAACTTGTGCTCTAAGATTAACATAGGACACTATGGAAAGATTATAGCACTTCTGAGATATGTGGGACAAATCAATATAGAACCTATAGTAGCAGCTATTAGTAGTTTATAGTACAAAAACATAGCAATAGGTACATGACTTAAACATGGGTAGATACTGAGCACAGGAGAAATATAATCTGTACAAACGCTAAGCAACATTGCATATGGTCAAAACACATGTCAAGAAACATCAAACATCTGAGATCCACTTCACATAAGTTAACTCCCGCAACAGGAAATGCAGTCATTTTGGCCTCAAATATTAACATAAGCTAGTATGTAGCAGTAGGTCCAGGGAAACAACAACGTCCAATCTGCATTTGCTAGACAAAACCAAATCGTCAAGAGAATCATCAGCAGGAAAATGGTAGCTTAGCTCATCGTGAGGGATGATGGTGGAATCAGTTTAGGCAAAATGAACTATTTTACTTCAAAGCTGTTGTTGTCAGCACTAACGATTCATCTCAACATTCAAACAAAGCTTCAAAAAAACAATCAAGTGCTTACATCATCAAGAAACCTTCTATTCTACTCCCTCTGTCCTATAATAACATCTTATAATATGGAACGGAGGGAGCATCATTTTAGAAGGGACCTCTGTTTTCTCTGCCGTTGCTACTTCTAGGATACACAATGCAAGCACTATACTGGATCAAAAATCTAACTTAGAACACCAATGCCGTGGCAAGTCACTAAGACCCAGCAGATCAATGATCTAGAACACAAATTTTCTAGAATAAATCAACAATGTGACCAGTGAAATAACCAACGAGCGGTCACATAAGAAAAAAATTATCCCATGACATAGTTGTTTTTATTTCACGAGAAAAAGGAAAACTGAAGCCAGACAGTTCAATGGTTCATTCATCGTACCTATGGATGAGTGAATGTACATCTTACCTTTTCAACAAATTGGAGCTAGAAACTCATCTTGTAAGAGTATTAATCTAGTAGGAGACATAGGCAGTGGCGGTGCATGAGACGATGCTGCAGACAGAAGGGCAAGAACCTAGCCAAGAATTGGAGGGCAGGCAGATGAAAAACAACACAGAGAACTGGAAAATACGAAGCAAGGAATGAGAGCATCATATGATTCGTGTGCATGATACCTCAAGCGGCCTGGAATCATTCCGCCACCAACAACCATGACACCACCAAAACTACAACTGGGTAAGAAAACAAATAACACATGAAAGGAGGAAATGAACCCCTAAATGGCAGAAAACATAACATACACCACACAATCTGCCACTGACCAAAGTTGGTTAAGGAGTGCAGTGTATCCAGTATTGCTTTATGACGCAACTTAGTTTTCTTGTGCTTCCAAATTAAGAGTAAATATTCGCAAAAAAAAAGGAAGGCAAAATCAAAACAAATGTACTTCATGACAATTATTTTCACTTCAACTGAAACTCAAATAAAGATTTTCCACATCGAGGAACCCATCACTACTCCAGAAAACAGGCCAAGCCATCACAAAAAATCATAGTTTATTCGAAAAAAACTATACATTATACTCCCTTCGTCTCATGAAACTTGAATGAGATTCAACAAAATTTTGATGTATTTTGTTGCTATTTAGTGCCTAGATACATTCAAATTTAGAAAAATCTCAGACAAATTCGAGGAGACGGAGTGAGTATCTTATTTGCCTAATATTCTACACCAGTTCAAGCGAAAGCAATTACGGACGCTTGAGGCTGGCGCATTTCCATACACACGAACAACATATTCCAGTACAACACATCATCCCAACATTGTGGGGGGTCAAGCAGTACCAAATGGAAGCACATTTCCATGCAAACGGATAACATATTCCAGTACAACACATCATCCCAACATTGTGGGGGCTTACCAAATGGAATTTTCTCAAATCAATCTCCATTCCACCGCAATGGGCATTCTGATCAAACCAACAACAAAAAAGAGCAAAAAATTTCAACTGCAAGATCAGAAGCTTCTGAAGCATTCCTCTCCCCTCTAGCCCAATGAATATTTGATCCCCTAAAAGATGATATGCACCCGACTTGCAAGCCAGTAGGTTTCTGATGGCTTGCAAGAACACTGGTTCATCAGACGTTATTCGAGCACAGTGGTCAAAAAAATAAAATACATGACAATTGCTCTTCCCTCCTTCCTCTAGCAACTCGGCACTAATAATTTGACTTGGCGCGCTGGTAGTATATAAATTATTTTGTTTATTTTCCAGGATAAAATGATGCAGTTTCACGCAATCTAAGATTTTCTCGAACTGCTATCTTGTGGACGTGATGCAAGAAAGAACGCGCATCTAAGAAATAGATAGAACCTGAGTGTTACTACACGTTTCTACAATGCTTTGTCTTCAGTATGAATCAGTCATATATGCATTTGCACAACTAAAGAAAATCGATGTATTTAGCCCAAGACTACATAATGGATAACTTTTTTTGCGAGCAAGCGAAAGCTAGTGTTTGAAGGCATGTGAAGGCAATAAATCGCGAGACGAATGACAGCTAAAATGAATTCATCGTACCATTAGCATTAATTGAAAAGTAAAAGAAATATACTACTTTTTTTACCCAAATAAGAATCTTGGAAATTAAAGATTTTGACAATGTTAGCACCACAAGAATTCATTTGAGAACCTGCTGAAAGAAAAAAAAGGGGCAGGCTTGAATATATTCATGTATACCTATGATGTTGGAGCTATTTCCATCTACATAGTATCCTCCAATCGTTATCTATTTACAACGATTCTATGAGAATGTGAGGCACAATCTGTTCTAGACCTGAATCGTAGCAAAGAACACCAAAGTTATATGATAAATTTGTTGGCTAAAATAGCGATACTGCAAGACAGGAGATAAAATGTTAAATAAGAATCAGCTTTCTATCAACAAGGATTACTCACAGTAAAGTAAACATGATTGTTCTTCCATGCACACATACGAAAATCAGAGCACATGAAAAAAAATCAGGCATATTGTAAATTTACTAACTCAAAATTATATATCTGAACGACAGAAAATGCTAATCACAAGGGAAAGCAGTCCCGGAGGTAGCACACCCACAAGCAGCAAAGAAGAATGTTTTGGAGGTGTACCGGCAGATTGGATAATGAGGAAGGTGATGGAGGGAGTATGGAATATGCCTGCGAAAGGATTCCAGTACACATGGCCATCAACAGGCTCATTGGCTTGTATTTGGGTATTGCTCGTTGATTTGTTATATGCAATCTCTATTCAGGCATTCGAACAAACACTTGAAGTGCACATCTGAACCTGCAACGACGATACCAAAAAAATTCGAACTAAGCGAACAAGCACTGATGTAGCTAATCAACAAGAATCGGGATTGCATGAGATCGCTTCGCCATACTCCTAAGAGATCGCAACCAGTAGGGGAGGGCGACACGGGCCAAAGATGCTGCCGCGCTGCAACCAGAGCTGGGAGGGTGAGGCCAATCACCACCAGACCCACCACCGCAAACTACGCCCGCGCGGTGGAGCGCCCCGTCGATGCGGCAGCCACAGTACGAACAGAACAACTTCGGGGCAAATGGCAGCACGGCTGACGGGCGCTGGTCGTTGCCTCGGAGCTGGAGCACTGGGGTAGTGCGTCGCTGCGCTGCTTCCCCATGTGCTTCTCCTTGCCGCCGTCGGCGCCGAAGGCGGAGGCGGAGGCGTTGGGGCTCGATCTGGCAACTCCCGCGATGAATGGGAGCGGGCTTGGAGGAGGCATACTGAACCGAGCGGCTGTTGCTCATCTCGCCGTATTTTTGCTGGTCGTTGCTCTCCACAGCGAACCCACATGTTGACCCTCAAAAGAACCGACTAACCAGAAGAAAGCGTTGATAGGCGGCAGAGAGCCAAGCAGTAACACGCTGCCCCTGGGTGGGACCCGCGACAGCGACGCTTGAAATGACCACAGACGCTCGCAACCCTGGAAGCTTAGTGCTCTTAGATTAGTCATAGTGAGGAGTAACATAAAATAGTAACATGGTGCATGTTACTACTCTATGTTACTACCTTCATAGTGGATAGTTACTATATATGGTGTCATGCATGTTATATTTATTAGATTTGTAGACTCATCTTGTCTTGATAAGTGTGATGTTATGGTACTAACATAGCTAGTTATCACCTCACTCTCTTTCTTCATTTATTGCCATGCCATGTCACCAAATGCATTGGGGTGTGTGATGTTACTAGCTATGTTACTCCCACTATGAGAGCAATTTCAATAGCATATCCAACTGTTGACTATAACAAGATGTCATGTCATTTGTAGTCACCATATAGCTAACATGTATAATAGTTAGCTATAAGAAAACTACTTTACTAACACATGCTCACCTTCACTCACAGTGCTAAACGCACGAGTCGGATATTGCATATTTACCTTTCTTTCTCTCTTCCTTCTCTCCTCCAACTCATCTAAGATATATTATTTAATGTCTTATAGTCAGCTGATTGGACTCTATTGTACTTGCTCTGAGTAGTCTTAGGGATACTTTGAAGCTTCCAGGAGCACCACATCCACGGTTGTCTGAATATAGTGCAGTACAAGGTTGGCAGATCAACACGCAGCAATCGATCATAGTTTTGTTACTGTGTGGACAGGTGGCTGGACTGCTGGAGCACACGCCCGCACATGCTGCGATCGAGCAGAGAAGGGGCGCAACGAGGGGGACACGGGTTGCATGGGTAGGAGGAAAACCCCGGAAGACGACGACCCGATCCCATCCACCATCCGGCAGACCTCCACTTCTCCGCTAGGAATAACGATCCCCTCCCCACCATGCGCGATCGACGCCGATGTCTAGGCGGGTCACCCGTACGTCCACGGTCCACCTCACTCGCTAGCTAGCTCTGCTGATGCCGGTGCATGCACATAGGAGAATGCATGATGCCGATTCCCGGAACCGGATGCCTCCATCCACGTCCGTCCGATGTGCTTGCTGTTTCGACATACCCATCCGCCCGCCGTGCTACATGATGAAGTCGACGGTGCTGTACTAGTTTTTAGTTCAATATCTGTTTGCCATATAATCTCATGCTAGTTGGTGACACATGAAGGTCACATCACCATTGATCTGCGGGTGGAGGTGAAAATGGGACAGCTTATTTTCAACCGATTATCCGACTGGAGGCTCATAGAAGGCAAATACAGATTCGGTAAGATAGTTGCCGGGTAAGAATACTGAAATGAATTCACACAGGGGCGGAGCTCCATTAGGGTAAGGTAGGGCGTTCACTCTACCTTGATTTTTTGTGAAAAGTTTCAAATGCACGTGTTTTTTAACAATTTGAGTAGCCGTATGCCAAAAACGGATTATGTATAAAAAGTTGTGCTTGTTTTAGTGAATACTGCGCAAAATCGAGTCTGAACCAAAAACATGGACTAGGTCTAATCTAGTCTAGTCAGAAATTAACTCGTTCTCTTTATAGTAGCTGATTCTTAATCTAATAAAACCCTACTCAAAAAACTGTACTAGGACTGGGCATTTAAGGACTTGTGGGTATTTTGGCCAGCTTATATTGTGAGATAGTCAAAAGTTGAAACCAACTCTAGGTATGTGATGTATTATATATTTTATGGTTCTACTTTGGCTTTTGCGTATTTTATTGATCTAAAGATCTATTGTATCAGTTCAGTCGATGTGTCAATTTTTTTAGTTAAGTATGTGACGATTCGAAAAATTAATGATGGTTGAGAGCCCCTATTGTAAGATTAAAATTTGTGCAAAAAATGATCACAATCCTTGGTACACACCTGGTCATTATTGAGTATGAATGAGTTTGAATGAAATGGTTGAAAATTAGGAAAACAATTAAATGGGAAAAACTCCTCGTTCAGTGTGAAAACATTCTATGTTGTTATAGACTCTATTATCACTGATTTTGACCACGTTTTAACGAGCAATCTCTAGAGTATCTTAAAAGATTCTCTTATCTTGACTCAAGAGACACATTTTCTAGGTTGAATGTGCCCGTCTAACAAAGATTTATCATGGGGATTTATGTAATTGTGAACATGATCACAATCATACAGGGAATATTTAATGTCTTGATCGGTAAAACTACTAAAAATATTAAAATGATTAAGCTTTGTCATTGGCTAGGACTTCTATACGTCATTAATGATCCACTATTTGTATGTTTTTATGTTCTAGTTATATTCTAATATGTTTCTAGTTCTATAGTACAAAGTGATTATGTTATAATCATACATAATCGGGACTATTTTTCCCTTTCATTTTTTTTGGAGTTCTCCCTATCTCAAATTCTTTCTGCCATTTGTCATTGTTCAAGGATACAGGAAAGGAGTTGGTTTTACTATCGTCCGACTCAATCTGAAGGTATGCCGTATTTCACGGTTATATTCACCAATTATCTAAAAAAAATCCGGCATCTAATACTTCAAAACCACAGATCGCCTAACATATAAAACTGTATCAGAACTCATAGAGACGTACACATCCTTTTCAGACCTCGGGAAATTACAATACATAAAGTTAATTTCGAGCATTCACCGCTGAGCATGTACTATTGCAACTATTGCAGTTATGTGATTGGCTTATTCCGCAACCAGACCGTATTTGCACCATACTCGCTCCATATTCGTAATCGGCAAGTTCCAATTTTGTATGCGTATTCGGGCACTATCCGCTCTAACTCCGAATTTGGAAAAATATGGCTACGAGACACGATTTCACTACTATCCAACCGTATTCGCTCTATTTTTACCTCTACATGTGGGTCCTGACCATCAGTTGCTCCAGCAAAGTACCAGTCGGCTTTACCACACATCCATGATACATGTCCTTCGAGGCGGGAACATCGATCATCACCAAGAAGCCTAAAAAGCAGTGATTAGGATGCAAGACGACGATACCTACCTTCTCCCGCGAAACCTGCTTCACTCACTTCGGATCCACCAAAGCTAATACTACAAAATTAGATCCATCATTTGCATACTAATGAACAATGATACGGCATCATGATCAAGATCTATTAATTTTACGAATATACATTCCCCTTTCAGTGTTTGTTTATGTACTAACAGTAATCCTACACCATTATTCGGCGTACATGCAGGCCCTCGAAGCCATCACAGTCCACGAATCTGACACCAGTGTACTTGCGAGTTGAGTGAGGCCGAGACATACGGGCACGTCCAAACGCACGTCCCGTACGCCATGCTCTGATCCAACCGACGCTGTCACGCACAGCCGCCGCTGTCTCCCGCCATCCTCTCGACGGCGCGCCACAGGCGCCGGGTCTCGGCGAGCGCGTCCTCTGCGGGAAGCTCGGCGCGGCAGCACGGGCAGGTGTTGCGGCGCGCCAGCCACCGCAGCGCGCACGGCCAGTGGAACCGGTGCGCGCACGGCCGAAGCACGCACACGCCGCCGCGCCCTGGCGCCATCTCCTCCCTGCAGATCGCGCACGGCGTCCCGTCCCCGCCCGCGGTGGGCAGCGCAAGCACGGCCGCGTGCGACGCGCCTCCGCGTCCCCCGACGTCCTTGCTACCGCCGCCAGCCACGTCGCGGTCCTCCGACACGGCGTCCGCGAACCGCCGGCACTTGGCGGCCGTGTCGAGGTATGGCGCGACGGCGGCCCAGGGTGTGGAGCCGAGGCCGGAGATGGAGAGCGCGTTGCGCACCACGTCGTCGGCGAGCAGCGCGTGCCAGTCCACGGGTGAGGTGGAGGAGGCGGCCGGGGAGTAGGAGTCGCACATGGCGACGAGCAGGAGCGCAGCGTCGAGGTCGGGCGTGGGGAGGTTGAGGAGGTGGTGCGAGCCGTCGGGGGAGAGCGCGGGGAGGAGCAGGAGCAGGGAGCGGAGGAGCACGCGGCCTAGCAGCGCGGCCTTGGCTGGGAGAGACATAGAGCGGAGTCGCGCGAGCGCGCGGGCGAAATGCGGCGGGGAGAGAAGGAGGAACGCGAGGCGGCCGCGCTGCCGGCGCGCGTCGGCGGCGATCGCCCGCGCCAGTGAAGGGAACTGCACGGCCGGAGTGGATGAGAGGAGGGCCGCCATTATGGTCTCGGACGACGAGAGCGTGGGCGAGTGGACATGGCTGGCCTCCATCTCGGGATCGCGGGCAGCTTTGGAGGGAGTGGAGTGAGATGGTGGGAAATCTCCTTTTTGTAGCCCAAATTTTGAGGTGTGTCTAGTAACTTGTGTAAATCTTTGAAACTACTACTATCACAATAGGAGTATTGTAGTTACTCCCTCCGTTTCAATTTAACAGGTGCGCACGTAGTTTAAGAAATTACTTTGATCATTATTTTTATTAATAAAATATAAAATATATGTCACAAAAATTATATTATTAGAAAGCTTTTTTGCATACAAATCTAATGATGTAGATTTTGTAGATATCAAATTTATATTTTATTGACCAAATCAATTGTCAAACTTTTTAAACTGCGTGCGTGCATCGAGACGGAGGGAGTAGTATCATACATACCATGTCGGTAATTAATGAGAAGAGAGGTAAGATTGATATCATAGATAGATACGGTATCATAGCATTGTAAAACTAGAAAACTTGATGTTAAATACATCATATACGCACATTTGAATTGAGATTCTATAAAATATTAAATATAGATATGAATTATGTATCATATAGTAGTATCATGCATATGATACTTGTGTATGATAATATCCCTATAGTGGGTAGTAGCATGGAGTAATATCATAGTTATGCTATATTTATTGCTATTTAGAATCTCAATGCAAATTGATGTATAATATTTGTTTAGCATTAACTTTTCTCGTGACATGCGCTATGATACACTATCCACCTATGATACTCTAAACCCATATCTCCTCCTTAATTAGCTGTCACATCAGCATTTTTGTGGGACCAATGTGCATGATACTAGCTAAGATACTACCATTATGGCTAGCCTTAGACTGCTCATAGTGGGGGTAACATAGATGGTAACATCACACATCTCAAGGCATTTTGGTGAAATGGCATGACAATAAATGAAGAAAAAGAGTGAGGTGGTAACTAGCTATGTTATCATAACATCACACATCCCAAAGCAATATGAGTCTGCCATGCACACTCACCAACTCGGTGATGCGTGTAGGCCAACCGTCCCGCCCGGCATCTGACGGAGAGTGGTTCAACAACTCCTCAGCTAGAAGGATGCGAGCCTCCTCTATGAGCTGCTCGGGGACATTGGGCTCAGAAATGACGAAGGAGGTGAAACCCCGCTGACGGGCGGAAGGAAGAACCTTCCTCGTCGTCGGTCCACGGCTTCGGCTCTGGTACCCAGGAGTACGACGCTCGGGCGGCTCGGGAGCCCCCGGGCGTGGCGTCCAGCGAGCACTGATGCGGCAGGAGCACAACGTCGAGCAGGTTCAGAGCGAGCGTGGCTACCCGCACGGTGACGCTCGCGCTCGTCGCGAGTCTCCACCTGCCCGTACATGTCGACGAAGCTGACGGAGAAGAACAACGACAGATTGAGTCCCCTACCTGGCGCGCCAAATGCCGGAGATTCGCGTCCGCTTAGGAACACGAGTATCACCGAACCCGAGAGGTTCGAACGCAAGGGACTCAAGATCACGTCGTCGCCTTACCGACGATGGCACTGTAGAGAGAGACACATCAGTTACCCAGGTTGAGGACCCTCGGAGAGGTAAAACCCCTACGTCCTGCCTTGGTGGTTATATTGTAGGTCACAATGGAAAAGATGACCGTACACGTATCTAGGGTTTGTGATCACTCTGGATCGTCCCCCTCAAGGCTAGTCCTTATATAGGGGAGCTGGTCCTCTTCCCCACGAAATATCTTGAGGGGGAAGGGTTGCCACATCTCCAAACTGAGGACGGGAAATGCCCTCGCCCCTTACAGGATGGACATAGTCCATGGTCGATTAAAGTGCCGGTCCATGGCAGATGCTGAGGTCGTCGATGACGCCTCCGGTGGCTCTTTGTGCCGTCCACCCTGTCTTGCACCAAGTGGCAAGGACAGGGTCTTGGCGCTTTGGTCCTCGTCGAGTCTGCTTTAGCACCAAAGAGGCAATGGCATCTCTCCTCCTCGGGATGGAGCTTTTGAGCTCAGCCATGATGTGAGCGACGCCTGTCTGGTTTTTTCGATGGTCCGGAAAGGGGGCCTTGGATACCCCTCCCGGGCGGGGCCCGTGTGGTGGGCATCCAAGGCCTCTTTTGGCTCGAAGCCCCTCACAGCTTCTCTTGGAGATGTGCTTGAAGTCCCGCAAGGGCTTGGCCCTCGCGGATCTTCACTCCGAGGTTTGCTCCCGGAGTGATTGTCAGTCCTGTGTTCTCAGCAACCCAAGGGACGTGGCACCCCGGTTGCTGGTAGTCCCACAGATGTCCCAACTGGCGTTGTAAAAGAAGGAGTCAAGCTTGCAAAGTTTGGCATCCTCTCTTTCATTGCTCCAGTGAATGTTCTATTTTGAAGATGAATTTCTTTGAGTTCACGTCTTTGAAGGGTTGAGCAAAATCTATTAAGCCTACTTCGGTTAACATTACGTTTGTTCTTATCTCTTGCGCGATAAATTTGATTGAAGTCCCCTAGAGCAAGCCATTTTTCACCATTCCTTGAAGCGGTCGTCCTTCCGGGCATACACGGTAGGGCCGTAGACTGTAGTGATTTTGAAGGAGGTGCCTGTGAGAGAGAGACACGCACAGATGCAGAGAGGCAGAATTCGTTCGCAACGATATTGGTCATTTGGATCACAGACTCGTCCCAAAGAATGAGAATTCCCCCGCGTGTGCCGTTTGCTGGGCGCTGAGCAAAGCCTTTCAACCGATGACCTCCCAGGAAAGAAGCTGTGTAAAGGTCATCTCATGCACAGTGGCTTGACGGTCGTCGTCATTCAACCCACGGACGTTCCAACTCAAAACATTTATGTTGTCACTCATTTGGAACAGGCAGGTCCTCAAAAATATTGGCAAACGACACAACAGTAATAGACCTAACATGGCACTTCCACGAAACAAAGAACGCATGATGTCGATTGCTTCCAGGAGGATTGACAACACATAATGTCGATTTCTTCCGTGGCCAGCATAGGCAAAACACGAACAACTCCCTAACTGACGAAACTAAATAGCAGAAGGTAACATTAGGAAACTAGGCACCTCCAGCTTGACAAACAAACGGGTGGTCAGTTCAAATATTGTCCAGGTCGAGGCCCGAGGTGTTGCCAAATTGATCCAGCGCAGCCGCCCCACCACGGCTCAGCATTGCATCCTCGATCGCCATACTCTGGGCGAATCCTATACACCAACCAGGTCGGTGCTTACGAAGCACCGCACACCCTGGTCGGGTATAGGGCCCGACCCATTTTCTTTTTTCCATCTTTTTTTTCGTTTTCTGTTTTTTCGTTTTCTTTTATTTCTTTTATTTTTTTATTTTATGTTTCTTTCTCTTTTTGTTTTTTCATTTTTTCAAATTCGGGAAAAATAAATTAAAAATGTTTAAAATTTAAAAATGTTCAAATTTAAATTTATTCAAATCTGAAAAATGTTCAAATCCAAAAAAAATTCAAATTTAAATTTGTTCACATTGAAAATTGTTCAAAGTATAAATTTGTTCAAAGTAGAAAATTGTTCAAATTAAAAAATATTCAAATTATAAAAAATTAACAGACAGAAAAGAAACGAAAAAAATAATCGTTTACCTGATGCTGTTGGGCTGGGCCCAGTAAGACGCGTCGGGCGTGCGTGGGGTGTGCGGTGCCGTACGGGCACCGCACTGGTCGGCATACAGCAGATCCCATGCTCTGGATGTCATCGAGCTTGAACAGCATGCGCAAGGCCTGAATGTAGACCTCTGGGACCTGGCCTTTGAACATCAGCGCAAACGCCTCCAACGCCTGCTCCGTGCCCACCTCACCGTCCTTGATAATGCCGAGGTTTCGGCAGACGAACGCTTCTGCTTCCTGTCTCAGATTCGTTTGCTAGAGCGTCGAAGTTGGAATCCAGTGTGGTGAATGGCGAGGGTCTTCCTCCTCGCGGTCGGCCGGCACGGTGGCGGAGACACGTCTGGCCTGGAGAGCAGCGGCGTGGCCACCTCCACAAGCAGCGGCGCCAGGTTTTCTCCGGGGCCCTTCCATGTAGCGTGCGACGATGGAGGTGTGCGTGCCCCAGGGCTGGCTAGCACAAACAGAGGCGTGGTCGCCGTCGGCGAAATATCAAAGCCAGGCGGCTTAGCCGGGGAGGCTGCTAGCTTCCTCGAACTTGTTGATGAAGGCAGCACGGACGTCGGTGAAGGTGGGGACTGTTAAGCGTGGTGGAACGATGCGTACCCCTCCGGGGGCATCGGTTGCGTGTTTATATAGACGTAGGGAAAAGCCTCCATACGTGGCATACAAGAGGTATACGTGTACGTGTCGGAGTACTACTCCGTACCCGTACACATATGATTACATAGTCTAACATCCCCCTTAATCTAAACCACGGGAGAGGTTTAGATTACGCTTGAATTCATCTAAAGATTTTACAGCAAGAGGTTTAGTAAAGCCATCAGCAACTTGGTCCTTGGTAGAGATAAACCGGATAGCTAGAGTGTTGTTTGCAACACGCTCCCGAACAAAGTGATAATCAATCTCAATATGCTTGGTACGAGCATGAAATACTGGATTAGCAGACAGGAACGTGGCACCCAGATTATCACACCATAAGACTGGGCACTGTCGAAGCTGCACACCAAGTTCACGAAGAATAGCTTCAACCCATATCAATTCTGTAGTAGCATTAGCTAAGGCTTTATATTCAGCTTCCGTACTGGAACGGGAGACAGTAGCTTGTTTTCGAGCACTCCAAGAAACTAAATTCGGACCAAGGAAGATAGCAAATCCGCCAGTAGAGCGGCGATCTTCAAGACTGCCTGCCCAATCAGCATCTGAAAAGGCACTGAGAAGTGTAGAAGTAGACCGTCTGAACGTAAGACCAAGCTGAGAAGTATCCTTAACATAGCGTAGGATCCTTTTAGCAGCAGTCCAATGAGCAGTTGTAGGAGCATGGAGGTACTGACAAACTTTATTGACAGAGAATGAGAGATCTGGCCGTGTAAGAGTGAGATATTGCAGAGCACCAACAATACTGCGATACTGACTACTGTCATCGGGGCCAAGAGGTGTACCTTCATGCAAGGAAAGAGGCTCAGATGGTGACATCGGAGTAGGAGCTGACTTACAATCAATCATACCAACTCGTGTAAGAATGTCATGAGCATATTTTTCTTGAGTAAGAATCAACCCGTCATGTGTGCGTTTCACTTCAAGGCCAAGAAAATAATGTAGATCACCCAAGTCTTTGATAGCAAAGTTGGCCATTAGATTCTTGAGCAAAACTGAGATAGCAGCATCGGATGAACTAGTAACAATAATATCATCAACATAAACAAGGACAAAGATGATAATTCCAGACTTAGCATATAGAAACAGAGAAGTGTCAGCCTTGGATGGAAGAAATCCAAGCTCTTGTAACTTGGCACTGAGTCGAGAATACCATGCACGAGGTGCCTGTTTCAAACCATAAAGAGCTTTATCAAGTCTGCAAATATATCTGGGGGTGTCAGGATGTTCAAAACCAGGGGGCTATCTCATATAGACCTCCTCTTCCAGAACACCATGAAGAAACGCGTTCTTGACATCTAGTTGCCGAAGACTCCAACCACGGGAGACAGAAATAGAGAGAACAATTCGTATAGTGGCTATCTTGACAACAGGACTGAAAGTGTCTTCATAATCGAGACCATACCGTTGCTTGAATCCTTTCGCAACCAACCGTGCTTTGTAACATCAATAGTACCATCAGCACGTCTCTTTATGCGGTAGACCCATTTGCAATCAATAACATTTTTGTTGGGACTAGGAGGAACAAGAGTCCAGGTCTTGTTCAGCATGAGAGCATCATATTCATCTTGCATGGCAGCACGCCACTGTGTGTCTTTGAGAGCATCAGGTAAATTTCGAGGTTCACCTGTGGAGGAGAGCATACCATATCGTACAGTTCCATCAGTATACTGTTTAGGCTGGCGGATACCTTTTTGCAGACGGGTGCGAGGGCCTGGTGGCGACGATGATGGAGCAGCAGGAGCATCAGCTTCCAGCGCTGAAGAGCCAGCAGAAGAAACAGCCGGCGAAGCCACATCAGCAGGCACAGCATGTTGCGCCACACCCGATCCAGAAGAAACAGCATTGTCGCTGTCGGACTGGGCATCCGCGTCGGGGGCGACAGACTGGACCCCAGCGCCACGCGGCCAAGGCGGAGTGGAGGCGGGCGGGGGCGTGTGCGCAGCAGGCGGGGCCGCAGCTGTCGGGCGCACGGGAGAGCAGGGCGCCGACGCGGAGCACGAGGCGGAACCGCGCGGGGACCCAAGCGAATCTCCCTCGGGATCACGGCGAGCAGGGGAATGTTCCCTGGAATCTGCATCATTGTTTGCGCCAGAGTGAGCACTTTGCATGCTGATTTCAGCATAAGATTCTGGAGGCTGTGGAGCATCATTTTGCACCAGATTTTCAGCAGCTGGAGCAGCAACCTGCGACACAAAGACAGGAGGAACACAAATAGGCACAATAGTAGACATATGATCATCAGTATGTGGAGCAACCTCATCGGGAGTAGACGTGGGAAGTAAAAGAATTTCCTTTTTAAGAAGAGCACCGGCATTTGGATGGAGTTCTTGGAACGGAAAGACATTCTCATCAAAGACAACATCACGAGATATGTATACACGGCCTGTGGAGACATCTAAACATTTTACACCCTTATGGAGAGGACTATAGCCAAGAAACACACATCGTTTGGAGCGAAAAGCAAGCTTCCTAGCATTGTAGGGACGAAGATTAGGCCAACAGGCACAACCAAAAGTTCTAAGAGCATCATAGTTTGGTGTAGTCTTGAGGAGACGTTCTGTAGGAGACTCAAGGTTAATGACTTTGCTAGGAAGAAGATTAATGAGAAATGTGGCTGTGAGAAAAGCTTCATCCCAATAT
Organism: Lolium multiflorum; assembly: GCA_030979885.1. Lineage (NCBI taxonomy): Eukaryota > Viridiplantae > Streptophyta > Magnoliopsida > Poales > Poaceae > Lolium > Lolium multiflorum. Next base: position 211,947 of record JAUUTY010000683.1, on the reverse strand, counting down.
TTGAGAGGCATAGAGGCATTGGCGAGCAAAGCAAGGCCAACCTCAACAATATGACGATGTTTTCTTTCAGCGGAACCATTTTGTTGATGGGCATGCGGACATGAAACATGGTGTGTAATACCCGATTTTTGAAAGAAAGCATTGAGTTTCTCATACTCACCACCCCAATCAGTTTGCATAGTAATAATTTTTGTATCAAATTTTCGCTCAACATAACTTTGCCAATTTAGAAAGGCTTGATAAACATCAGAACGCTTTTTAAGCAAATAAATCCAAACAAACTTGCTATAGTCATCAATAAAGCTTACATAATAGGCATGTCTCCCAACAGAAATAGGTGCAGGACCCCATACATCAGAAAAGACTTGCTCAAAGGGAGTGGTAGATCTACTGGTGGAGATGGAATATGGCAACTGGTGACTCTTAGCTAACTGACAAGAATCACAGACATATGGGGTAATCTCTGGGGTGTAAGCTATTTTATTCCTTCTAAGAACTTGTTGAATGACAAACGAAGACGGATGTCCTAGACGACGGTGCCATGTAGATGATGAAGGCTTTATTGTGATGAAAGCATGCTTGGAGGACGCATCAGAGATAGGCATCACGGGATAGAGTCCTCCATAGCAGGGGCCTTTAAACAGAATTCGCCGTGTTGCTTGGTCCTTAATCAAAAAGAAGAAAGGATGGAACTCAATGAAAACATGATTATCAAGAGTAAATCGATGAACAGATAATAGACTTTTGGAAGCACTTGGAACATGTAGGATATCACGGAGATTGAAAGAGTTATTAGAGGTGCATAAAACTGAATGACCAATGTTACTAATGTGCATACCTGATCCTTCAGCAGTGCGGACACGGTCATGGCCATCATATTTATCATGAGCATGGAGCTTGCTTAGTTCGCTGGTGATGTGGTCGGTGGCGCCAGTGTCATAGTACCAGTTGGTGTCGACTCCAGTGAAGTTGGCACCTTTGTTCCCACGGTCGCCATCACCACGGGGATCATCACCATAGCGCCACCAACAGTCACGGGCTGGGTGCCCATGGATGTCACATATCTGGCAGGTGGTATTGACGTAAGGGGTGGGCTGGCGGTCACGCTTACCACCACGTCCACCTCCATCGCGCCGGTCTTCATCATTGCGACGATGAGGGCGATCATCATCATATCGGCGTCCTTGATAACCACCACCATCACGGCGACCCTGATCATCACGACGGTCGCGATAGTCGCGGCGATCGCGGAAGTCCTGCCGCCCGCGGTCATCACCACGGCCACGGTCATCATAGCGTGGACGCTCATCATATTGCTGCTGGCGAGGACGATCATCCTGGCGCGGACGCTCAGGTCCACGTGGAGGTGCACCGCCTCGGCGCGCGACGTTAGCAGACGAAGTGAAGCCTTCATCCGCCTTGTGCATGCGATCATATGCCTGCACCTGGCTGAGGAGATCATCAAGAGTAGTGCCGGGGTTGGCGTTGACGGCAGTGCGGAGGGTGTTGTAGTGACTGCCGAGACCCTTGAGAATATACCAGATGAGATCGTCGGGATCAAGAGGCTTTCCTGCAGCAGCAAGTTCAGATGCAATAGCTTTCATCTTAGCAAAGTACTTTTCAGCAGAAAGATCATTTTTTCGAGTGTCATTGAGGGCGGAGCGGAGTTGCTGCACCCTGGTCTTGGATGTTGAGGAAACATGTGCGGTGATGGCAGCCCAGGCTTCGGCCGAGGTCTCAAGGCCAACAACATGCGCGAGCACGTCGGGGGAGAGGGCGTTGAGGATCCATCGGAGCACTTGTTGATCACGAGAAATCCAGGCAGAGTACTCAGGATTCTCGATGGTGACCTTCTTGTTGTTGGCGTCCTCCGCCTCCAGGGTCTTCTCCGGCGCCTCCTCTTTCCCTTCAACGAGATCAAGGACACGAGCGCCGCGAAGGGCCGGGATGACAAGAGCCTTCCAGATCAGCGCATTGTCGCGCGTGAGCAGCTGCGAGGGTGGAGACCCTAGAGCTGCAGCAAGGGCCGTAGCAGATGAGGTCGATGACGACATGGCGACGGTAGGGTTTTTGGCGGCGGCGGCGGCAGGGAATCAAAAGCCCGATGCGGCGGCGGCGACGGTCTTGGATCTTGATCTTGGCGTGCGTGTTTTGGTGCGGCGGCAAATTGCGGCGGCAGATTTTTGGTCGTGTCTTGGTCGTAGTTTTGGTTTTGTCTTGATCTTGGAGTGGCGGCGGCGCAGAGGCTAAAGCGGCGGCGGTTTTAGGGTTTGGGTCGTGGGCAACTAGAGCGCGGAAGAGGATCGCTCTGATACCATGTTAAGCGTGGTGGAACGATGCGTACCCCTCCGGGGGCATCGGTTGCGTGTTTATATAGACGTAGGGAAAAGCCCCCATACGTGGCATACAAGAGGTATACGTGTACGTGTCGGAGTACTACTCCGTACCCGTACACATATGATTACATAGTCTAACAGGGACGAGGGAGGCGAGTGCTGGCGGACGGAGCTTGGCGAGGATGAGCGCATCTAGCAGCCCCCCTTGCGTGCGGCGACATGCCCAGGTTGGCAGGCATGCTCAGCTCTCGCGGCGTGCCCTTCTCCAAGGAGCCCGCCACGGTGGACTCGTCACGCCTGGCAACGAGCGCGGCCTCTGCCGCCAGCTTTGCCTGGTCAGGAGCAGCCGCCTGCGAAGGAGCGTGGACCTCCTCCAGCACTGGTTCTTGCAGCTGCGCTGCATGCTGGCGGCGACCATCTCTGCTTTCTTGGCGGTCGCGCATTTTTGTGCTTTTGTGGCTTGGGATGAAAAATCCAGCTCTTATGGTGCCATTGTAATCAATGTTCGTGTGGATCCTCTAGAGCACTTTCCACACAGTTGCGTGGTTTCTGATGGCAATAGTTTCTATGGAGAATCATGGCCATCTCCAATTTTTATTCTCAGCCAGAGACTCAAGGAAAATTTGCCTGCAGATAAAGAAGATCCACCGGCTGATGGTTCTACTCCTCACCCTATGACAGTGCAGCCATTTATGCCCCTGTACATTTTGCTCCTAATCAGCCCATGGGTATGGATTGGCCTCTCTGGCAGCAAAATTTTCCAAATGTTGTTCAGAATAACAATGGCCCTGCTAATAATGTGGAGCATCACATGAACTTCCTCTTCCATCCAAATTTGGGATTTGATCTAAATAACATAGTTTAAAATAGCCGGCTATAGCCGGGCTATAGCGGGCTATAGCCTTTCCCGCATGATGCGGCTAACTGCATTAGCCCGCTAAAAGGTGTCAAAGTCCATAAATAGCCGGCTATAGCCGGACTATAGCTGTTTTGGCAGGCCGTGGCTATACCTGTAGCCGGCTATTTAAAACATTGCTAAATAACATACCTAATGGTGATGACAAGCTCTGCCTGTTGCTCAGCCTGGTGACTGTTCCATTACCACTACAAGAAATGTGTTAACTAGTGACTATTTTCTTAACGACCATGAATTATTTGGTCATAGATCTATGACTATTTCGATACAAATGGTCGTAGGCCATATGGGGGAGTCTAAAACTCGAAAAACTACGACTTTTTTGTCAGAAATGTCAAAACTTGCTTACACCAATTGGTCATAACATAGATAACACTGGTCTATGATCTTGATTTTGGGAGACTACGACCAATTTAAATGGGCATGGGTGCTATTCATGATTATACTTAAAAATGATCAATGGCCACCTCACCTGGTTGATCTACGTGTCACGTCCATGTGTCAACTTTCACTGACGTGTCTGTGTATGTGTCCTATCCATGTGTCAATTTCAGCTAAGTGTCCACACGTTGACCTATTGACCCTGGTACTAACATACAGGACCCACATTTTGACTACCTGACCAAAATGACTAGGATTCAATATCTAACATGTGGAACCAACGTTTAATACAGGTCAGGTAGCCAAACTGCACCGGCTGAACTGACACTTGCGCTATAGCAAACTGAAGTGGGACACGACTACAAATATGACAGGTAGGATCCACTTTCAATGTGCAAATAAAACTCGTGTACAAAAGTAAAATCACGTTCGCGGGATTATAAATTTTCCGCGCCATCATCCGTCACAACGAATATTTTCGTGCAAGTCCCGCCCACAGGCCACCCCACCGGCGGGAGAATGAAATTTCCGCCTATATATTATTCTAAAAAAAATCCGTTTATTTCCGCTTAACCGTCCCCCGCGGGCAAACCCTACCGCTTTCTCCCAACGCGTCGCGCCGTCGCCCCTCCCTTTTCTCCCCGCCGCCGCCCCTCGCGAGGAGAGCAATGCGACCGTGGCGCCACCGTGCCTAATATGTCAAGATGGAAGGCCTCGGCGGTGGCAGCAACGCTCGTCCTGGGGTGGACCAGTTCACGGGGCCGCGGGGTCGCTGAATTTAGCCATCGGCCACGCCACTTCGCGCGTGATCCACATCTGGCTGACGCGCGTTCGCGAGCTCGCACAAGGAACAGAGACAGCGGCGTTCGAGAGCCCGGACGCGAGACCGACGGCGGCACTCGCAAGTTCGACCTCCCCACTGCTCCGCGCGAGATCCAGATCTGGCACCGACGTGCTTGTCCTCGACCTCAAGATGCGTAGGACCGCCGCCACGCTGATCTTCATCTACGACCGCGTCTGCCCTACGGCCGGAGGTGCGTCATTTACTCCTGTCCTCCCTCCCGCATCCATGATTGGAATTTTGGGAGTACGTGTGTGCGTCGTTCCGTCATGGCGTTTCGATCTGGGCCTTCGGTGTTCATTATTTGACTTGGATCTGTCATACATGCGCGTGTTCCTCAACGATCGTTAGCATCCAGGAGAATTGTTGGGTAGGGATGAAAACGAATTCAAATGTATGTTATCTGTATGGTTTAATACTTCATCCGGCCGATAGATTCGGCACGTCTCTGTTTGGCAGCAGCCAGCAGGTACATCAAGTTCAATACTTACTCAAAAAGATAATTATTTGTGATCAGCGCGGCCGACTGCACCCACTCCAGGAATTATATACTCGCATGCATAAAGGCTCCTAGGTCTCATCTGTGATGTTCCCCATTGTAGTTCTAGATATATTTTTGTGATGAGCCGATTGAAAGGTTTCGTACATAGGCTGCAAATTGTAAATTGCTAGATACTGAATCTTGTGATGTTAAATTAAATGATGACTAGTACTTTGAGAAATTAAACTAGGGATTGATTGTTATGTGCTTAAGCATGATATGATATTTTACTAGTTAATGGCTATGGATTTTCCTTTCAGACAAAACGACACTTTAGTTAGTCTAAGAGGCATTCATGTTCATATGATCCTGGGCATCATTGTTTTAATTTTAGAAGCGGTAGCGGTTGTACTCTGTTACAAGTTGGTGCTGCTATATACTTGTATAATGTTTATATGTTTTTCTTAGTACAAATTCTTGTGATTTGCGAGTGGAGTGGTGTCTTGTCAATTAGTATCTTTTTCTTTGTGCATGAACTAACTGATTTTGACACCGGAAGCGAAATCAAGTAGCCTGGTTCAAAGTCTCACAAACATCCTAAAATAAGCTTTGACATTTTGATCCGTCAAGTAGTACCTTTTTTTTGTAATCTGCAACCTGTAGCTTGAGATGTTCTGCCATTCAGTTTGATGATCTGAAATTTACGCTTAGTTCCGATAGCATTATTTTCTAGTTCTCCTTGTAATTACTTCATGTTTTACTTCTGAGGGTGATGTTGGTTTCTTAGTGAACTTTTTCTGATGTTGCAGCCGTGCCTTCCCTTTATGCTCCCAGCCGTTGTGCCAGCTACTCCCTAAGCCTCCTGCTCAACCTCTCCTGATGTCTCCATGCAAGAGGTGAGCAGATTCCTCGCAGTTCCTCTCAAATCTTTATTTTGTTTTTCCAGAGTCAGTGCGTTGTTTGATCTGATTAGGTGCCTTTGTGTCAGGGGAAATGGTTTGAGAACTTAGACAACGAAGGGAGCTACACGCATCTCTGGTTGCGCAAACAGGGAGGAATGGTGGCTTGGGAGTACACTGAGGTGTACGGCTCCATGTCAGGCAACCATGGCCATGCCTGTGTTGTCATGGTGAACAGGATCACAAAGGTCAGTGTATGTTGGCACTGTATTCTGTGTTCTATGTGCATACCGTAATTCTACTTTATATCAATTTGATTTTCTGGTAGAAGCACATCACATGTTCACAGACATGAGTTGATTCAGTATTGGTTTACTTGGTGAATGATATCTGTTCTAGATGTCACTGTAGTTGTGTTGCTCTTTTGGATAGCACCTAGATAGTAATCTAGAGGTTGGCTTCAACAAGTTGGATATTCAGACTCCTAGATGGTTTACCTCTGGTGATACATTCTATACCACATAGCAAATTCAGATTCCATAACTGGTGTATTTAGCAATGCAAGAGCTGCAGGCTAATCTGTTTGTTCTGATTTTCCAAGCAAATAAATAAAACAAAATACACTAGTTCTGACTTTAGTAATGCAAGCACTTCGATGTTCACACTTCTTAGTGTAGCAGTTCCATGAGAGGCATACTGAGGTATCAATATCTCTTACTCAGAGGAGGCAAAACTCAAATATATGCGTTCAATTCTATGTCTCCGCTTCAGAGTTTATTTCAACGAGGACCAATTCTATTTAGAAAAGAACCTCCTAGTTTGACAAAGAATTTAAGAAAATTACATTAGGCTTTATGGTCCGTGTCTATAATCTGTAGTTTTGAATCACCAGTGTTTTATTTGTCAAGTGAACCCCCACAGAGCTATGGTGCACTCGGCTGCTCTGCATTACATTGGAGGGGACCCATCACATCTCCACAGCGTAGGGTGAGCTGCCATACAAACCTGCGAGGTGAGAAGAATTGACTCGTTGAACATTCTGACACTTGTAGCTAGATGGCTACTATGCAAGCCTGTCACAACTACCAAGTAAAACACTAACACTGTTTCCTATGTGTTTAACAAAACAAACTACTCTTATACATTCTACAAATGTGTTAGTGTTTTTTCTAGTTTGGTTTAATTCAGAATCTCTCCCTCCTGGATGTATATCTGTATTGCAGAAAGGGAACATATCCTTCATGTAAATGTCATTTGAATTATATCTTCCTCATACTTGTGGTTGAACATTTGCATACTATGAATTTAAGTGTACAGTTGCTATTTAGGCATCATCTTAAATATGGGAAGTTGGGAACACGGTAGTAATTTGTTATGGAAATCTAGTTTGTATGTATATTCATCTTTCAGCTCGGTATATCTCTTTTTGCATTCTGCAACCTGAAGCTGTAAAATCTTGGTTATGTTGTATTAAAATGTTAAGTATTTTACTGGATATTATTCTCCGATGACAATGCGACAATGCTCTTCAGGAAAAGGACATGGATCCAGCACAATCGATGAGGGATGCCTAGTCTCTTTTACTCACAGGAGCTCCAGGCTTGAACTACGGACAGTATATCCTCTCTTTTACAAGAGCTCCAGGCTGAAGATCAAATAAGCGCATAAATATTTTTTGTATATCCAGATGTGTAGTAATATCTTGGTTATCTGCTTGTGATGTAAACTATGGTAGTTCAAAGAAGTGGTGTTCTATCTGTTTTTGATTGAAACTCTGTAACAGTTTTATTTAGTTGTTATTTGATGAATTACAATCTATTTTTCTTCTTTTTTTCTATTAATACTAAACGTGAATATTGTTTTGGACATAATGTTGTTTGGGCCCTAAAGGCCTAGGTCCAAAAAAGCAGTTAGGCTGTAAGAAGGCCAAGACCAAAATGGAAATGGACTTCACAAATTTTGCGGCCCGAAAAAATTGAAAGAAAGTTGGCTCGGACAATTAAATACGGACCTAAAAAAATAACTCAGTAGGCTGACTGGTTGAGCTCAGCCCATTTAGAATCAATTAGAAGGCTGAATTGGACTGGGCTGAATCTGATCCATAACCAATTGATTCGGTCACAAAAATATGCCACGTAGGCTTGCTGATGTGGACAGGGTAGATAGCCCATGACTAAAATGTTTGGTCGTAGATCCATAACCTTCTGTTTTGGTCGTAGAAGTCCATGACCAATTCAATTAAAAGGTCGTGAGTTGTCATTACTGACCCTCGGTATGTGACCTACTGTTTTTGGTGGAAAAAAGGTCATGAAAGAACTACTAAGACCTTTTCTACGACATGGCGACGGTAGGGTTTTTGGCGGCGGCGGCGGCAGGGAATCAAAAGCCCGATGCGGCGGCGGCGACGGTCTTGGATCTTGATCTTGGCGTGCGTGTTTTGGTGCGGCGGCAAATTGCGGCGGCAGATTTTTGGTCGTGTCTTGGTCGTAGTTTTGGTTTTGTCTTGATCTTGGAGTGGCGGCGGCGCAGAGGCTAAAGCGGCGGCGGTTTTAGGGTTTGGGTCGTGGGCAACTAGAGCGCGGAAGAGGATCGCTCTGATACCATGTTAAGCGTGGTGGAACGATGCGTACCCCTCCGGGGGCATCGGTTGCGTGTTTATATAGACGTAGGGAAAAGCCCCCATACGTGGCATACAAGAGGTATACGTGTACGTGTCGGAGTACTACTCCGTACCCGTACACATATGATTACATAGTCTAACAGGGACGAGGGAGGCGAGTGCTGGCGGACGGAGCTTGGCGAGGATGAGCGCATCTAGCAGCCCCCCTTGCGTGCGGCGACATGCCCAGGTTGGCAGGCATGCTCAGCTCTCGCGGCGTGCCCTTCTCCAAGGAGCCCGCCACGGTGGACTCGTCACGCCTGGCAACGAGCGCGGCCTCTGCCGCCAGCTTTGCCTGGTCAGGAGCAGCCGCCTGCGAAGGAGCGTGGACCTCCTCCAGCACTGGTTCTTGCAGCTGCGCTGCATGCTGGCGGCGACCATCTCTGCTTTCTTGGCGGTCGCGCATTTTTGTGCTTTTGTGGCTTGGGATGAAAAATCCAGCTCTTATGGTGCCATTGTAATCAATGTTCGTGTGGATCCTCTAGAGCACTTTCCACACAGTTGCGTGGTTTCTGATGGCAATAGTTTCTATGGAGAATCATGGCCAGCTCCAATTTTTATTCTCAGCCAGAGACTCAAGGAAAATTTGCCTGCAGATAAAGAAGATCCACCGGCTGATGGTTCTACTCCTCACCCTATGACAGTGCAGCCATTTATGCCCCTGTACATTTTGCTCCTAATCAGCCCATGGGTATGGATTGGCCTCTCTGGCAGCAAAATTTTCCAAATGTTGTTCAGAATAACAATGGCCCTGCTAATAATGTGGAGCATCACATGAACTTCCTCTTCCATCCAAATTTGGGATTTGATCTAAATAACATAGTTTAAAATAGCCGGCTATAGCCGGGCTATAGCGGGCTATAGCCTTTCCCGCATGATGCGGCTAACTGCATTAGCCCGCTAAAAGGTGTCAAAGTCCATAAATAGCCGGCTATAGCCGGACTATAGCTGTTTTGGCAGGCCGTGGCTATACCTGTAGCCGGCTATTTAAAACATTGCTAAATAACATACCTAATGGTGATGACAAGCTCTGCCTGTTGCTCAGCCTGGTGACTGTTCCATTACTCTAACTTTGAATTCTGATGCCACAGCCTCTAATGGGTCTGGTGGCTCTGTGAATTCTGACGTAGAGAATGTTGTAATTTATCAGTGTGCAAATTTTCAGATTGAAATACATTATATTTTGCTCTCACCAAAAATGACAAAATCTCACAGAATGACGAAATCGAGATTCTAGCGTACTGTTTATTATTGTTCATCAATGATGAATTCAAGATTTGTTATCTTTGCTGAGCCTAAAATACAACATATTTAATTCTGAAAATTTACACACTTGTAGATTACAATATTGTCTACATCACCGATTTTTTTTTGAATTTTTTAACATGTTTGAAATGAAATTTTCATAGGTTAAAAAACCGGCCTACATTTAGCTCGGGCTACAAAAGTCCATTCTCAATATTTATGTTTCTATTTGCTCATCACCCCTTGCTTCGTACTCCGCCGCATATTTGGTGGTGTTGTGGTATATATTATTCAGGGCATTTTGGTATTTCACCGCAAACAAGTGATCAATTGTTTTTCTTGTATATGTGTCTTGCTGGTTAAATCTTAATATTTATATTATGTCTAGCAAAAGAAGACAGCGAGTAGTCCGGTAAGAGCAGGCATCCTTGAAGATGATCACTGAATCACCACGAAACGATCACACAGAAACAGACATACATATATGCATTTAACGACCTTAATTACATGGCAGCGGCAGCATCTTGCACAGACACGACGATACACAATACTGCGAGGTCTAGATTTTGCTCGCGCAAAATCAAATCACTCGCAGGAAGCTTCACACACAAACGAATGCATATCCGAGGAACACATAACTACGGATTCTACTTTATTCTTGCGCGCACGGAGGAAACAGCTAGCAGACAGACGCGAGTACAACATAACGATGACACGAGGGACGAACTACTAGTAGCCGATCAACGGGAGCAGAAGTGGAGGTCGCCGCCGGCGGCCGGCCGGCAGAGCGCTAGCCCATCAGCAGTTCTTGATGCAGAAGCACTTGCGCTGGAAGCGCCGAGTCTTGCAGTCGCCGTCGGGGAAGTTCTCCGTCCTGCAGACGCTGGCGCAGTTGGTGCTGCTCAGGCAGGCGCCCTTGAAGTTGTGGCTCTGCGAGAGGCAGGTCCTCGCCTCCGCCACCGTCGTCGTCCCCAGCTCTGCAAATCCAAGAAAAGTCACAGTTCATATCAAATGGCTTGTGGGTGACAGAGCCAAGAACCAAAGAAACAAAATCACAACAACAGAGCACCAAGAACCAACGAACCTGTGGCGAGGAGGAGGAGAAGGAGGAGGGCGGCGGACGCGGCCACACGGCGAGAAGAAAGTGCCATCTCTGCTTGGGCCGATGGAGACTGGGAGTGGGGAGTGGAAGATCACTAAGCGATCGAGCTCACTGCTTTCGCTTGCTTACTGCTGCTACGTTGATGGACTTGCAGGATGGAAGCTGGTGGGGGATTTTATAGGCGGATCTGAGGTGGTTGGCTAGTGGTGTTTAACTGCATCAATTGCTACCATGCCTCCGTGAACCAGGTCCAGGACAACCGGCCGATCAAGCTTCTCTACGGTAGTGGGCGGCCGCAATAATTCGATTGCCCAAGTGATGTCTGGCCATTTCTCGGGGCAAATTACACCCATCGCCCAAATGGTGTCTGGTCATTTCAGATGCTAGTCTGGAATCGAATTATTGCTACACGCTTTCTTTGGATTCTGCCTTTTTTGTGAAATGGGCGAGATCGATCGCACCGCCCGTTCTCGCGCTTTGTTTAGTTGTGTGATTGAATGGATGTGCCCACTTCCTTGCTGTTCGTAGATGGTGCAAGTCCCCGTTGTCTGCAACTGATGCCGTGACACACGCACGTCCTGATCCGAAATTTGAGTGGTGGAGCATTCACGATTCCAAGCTGCACATTCTTAGGAGAAAAATCACATTTCTTTTTTATGCTCCATGTTTCTACACAGTAAACTCTGGAGTGGTTAGAGCATCTCTGACCGAACCCCTAAAAAGACATAGAAGAGGGTTTTTTTCTCCTCTAACAGTAAAACTGCCTCGAGCCGGAACCTAGGAGACCGGTGACAAAAACTTTCCCCACCTCTTCTATATTTGAGTGGCCGCCGACCGGTGATAAAAACTTTCCCCATCGCCCCGCTGCCCACCGCATCAGCTCCACCCACCGCCAAATCCGCCACCGCCACCGCATCCGCGCCGGAGATGGCCGGATCTTCCCGCCACCGCTCCCCACCGCCCATCCGCAACGCCATCCGCAGTCGGGGCGGTCCGCGTCGCCGATCTGCCGCCCATGCAGACCTCCTGCCGAGATCACCAACCGGAACACCGGCGCATCTGGCTCGACACCTTTGAGTCGGCAGCGCATGCGGCATGGAGGCACGACGTCGAGAACGTTCGCCTCCACAGCAGTGACTGCGGGGAGCTCAACTTCCCACTCGGTTGCGAGGAGTCAAGCTCACGAGGGAGGACCGTGAGGCGTGGGAACACCTGGAGGCCGAGCACGCCGGTGAGGAGTACATGGCCAATCTCCGGCAGCTCAACCCCGAATGCGTAGTGGAGGAGGTGGCTCTGACGACTTCGACGACTAGACAGCCGATATATGAGAAGCGCCGCGAAGGATGAACAACGACAGCCAACCTCGACGCAAATTTATTCTCATCTATTTTAGTCTGCCGTTGTGTCCTCTTCATGTGCTAGTTTTTGGGATCAGTTCTGCCGGCCACCGTTTAGAGGACTAAATTTATTCTCATCTATTTTAGTCTGCCGTTGTGTCCTCTAATTTTTTTTCCTTCGGTTAGAGATGCTCTTAGAGGCATCTCCTGCCAAGATCTTGGAGCAGCGAGCTCGCCACACCCTCGCTGCATTCCACTTCTTATACGCTACTACTAACCTGCGCAACTCGGTTGAGAAACTGGCATAGCTACTCTACTGACACTGAGATGCAGTTATCATACTCTTACCATTTTGTTGGAAAATTCAGAGTCTGAACTAAAGAGGCGGCATGTGGTTAACTGAACTTGTTCTCTGGTCTGACAAGTGCATCTCTATTTGTTCGTCTCCGGTGGCAACTACCAGAGTGCAAGGTAGACAATGACATGATTGTATTTCCTCCTAAAAGGCTCTTAGATCTCCACGGGTGACTGTCATCTATGTAATACGAAATTATTTTGTATCAGTCTCCAAAATCATGAAAACAATAGATAAACGAGGAAGATCCAATCCTCTGTTCCCGTGGCTTTCATCTAAACTACAATCTACTTGAATTGGTCCATCTTTCCAGACATATGCTTCTTTGAAACCTGATATCATATACATGTAGTTGTTATGGAAACAAATGGGAGTCAGCAAACCATGAAGCTAACATATACAGCATAAGGTTCCAAATATATTGAGGCTTATCTAGGGCATGTCTTCTGTTTGTACCGCTACTACTGTTTTGGTGTGACTTATAGTTTAATAAAGAGCCGTATGCATCAATTGATGCAGAGGCATGCAGGGGTACCCCATTTCAAGAAAAAACAGTAGATTGTGCTTCTTTGATGTAGAGGCAGGGGTACCCCATTTCCAGACATATGCTTCTTTGAAACCTGATATCATATACATGTAGTTGTTATGGAAACAGATGAGAGTCAGCAAACCATGAAGCTAACATATACAGCATAAGGTTCCTGTAGAAGGGTTTTGGGGGAAGCCTCACACGTATAATGACGTGGGGTTCCGGTGTTTATATAATAGGCCAGAGGCCTAGGGTTTGGTTACAATTACAATACAGTCCTACTGTAAATACAATATGTGCAATCTAACACCCCCCGCAGTCCCAGCGGGAGGTTCTCGGACGTTGAGACTGGACCGAAAGTCGAGGAAGAGCTGACTCTGTAATCCCTTCGTCATGACATCCGCAAACTGGTGGGAGGACGGAACATGTAGAACACGGACCTCTCCCAAGGACACCTTCTCGCGTACGAAGTGGATGTCGATCTCGATGTGCTTGGTACGTTTATGTTGCACCGGATTCGAGGACATGTAGATTGCGGATACGTTGTCACAGTAGACAACCGTGGCAGAGCTCAGGGGGCGATGAAGTTCCTGGAGCAACTGGCGGAGCCAACAGCACTCGGCGACGGCGTGGGCGACGGCGCGGTACTCAGCCTCTGCAGAGGAACGGGACACGGTGGTCTGTCGCTTGGAGGACCAAGAGATGAGACTATCACCGAAGTAGACGCAAGACCGGAGGTGGAGCGGCGTGAGTCCGGACAGCCGGCCCAGTCGGCGTCGGAGTAGGCCACAAGGGCGGTCGACGAGGAGGCGTGGAGCTGGAGGCCAAACTCCAGTGTACCCCGAACATACCGCAGAACACGCTTCACGAGAGCCAAGTGAGACGTGCGCGGAGCATGCATGTGAAGACAGGCCTGCTGAACAGCATAGGAGAGATCGGGGCGCGTCAGTGTAAGGTACTGAAGACCGCCTACGATGCTCCTGTAGTCGGTGGCGTCGGGAAGAAGCTCGCCGTCGGAAGCGGAGAGCTTTGAGGACGTGTCGACCGGTGTAGGCGAGGGGTGACAGTCAGACATGCCAGCCCGCTGAAGAATATCCAGAGCATACTGTCGCTGTGACAGAAAGAGACCAGCCGAGGACCGGCTGATCTTCATACCCAGGAAGTAGTGGAGGTCCCCGAGGTCAGTCATGGCGAACTCGCTATGAAGACGTGCAAGGAGGCCCTCAAGAAAGCTCGTCGACGAGGCGGTGACGATGATATCGTCCACATAGAGCAGTAAGTATGCCGTATCTGCCGCAGAGTGGAGGACAAACAGAGATGTGTCGGTGGCGGAAGCAACAAATCCCAGAGTGGCGATGTAGGAGGCGAACCGGTGGTACCAGGCGCGAGGGGCCTGCTTCAAGCCGTACAGGGACTTGTGGAGGCGACAGACGTGGTCAGGGTGAGCGGCATCAACAAACCCAGGGGGCTGCTGACAGTAAACCACCTCATCCAGGGAGCCATGCAGGAACGCATTCTTCACATCAAGCTGCTGTATGGGCCAAGAGCTGGAGACAGCAATGTGTAGAACGAGACGGATCGTAGCAGGCTTGACTACAGGGCTGAAGGTCTCCTCGTAATCGATGCCAGGGCGCTGGGAGTACCCACGAACGACCCATCGGGCCTTGTTGCGCGCAAGGGTGCCATCTGAGTGAAACTTCTGGCGAAAGATCCACTTGCCAGTGACGACATTGGCACGCGGTGGGCGAGGAACAAGGGACCAAGTGCTGTTGTTGACGAGGGCCTGGTACTCATCGGACATGGCAGCACGCCACTGAGGATTCTGCATTGCCTGGCGAAAGGTGGTGGGGACGACGTCGGTGACGGAGTCCACGGCGGAGAGGTTGAGCCTGTCCACAGGACGCACTTGGCGTCCGGAGCGCGTGCGGCGACGGTTGGTGGCGCCACTCGAGGAAACCGCCGGGGCAGCGTCGGCAGCAGCCGTGGCAGGGACGCCGAGCCCATGGGCCGGTTGTGCCGGCCTGGAGACCGGTGGTGCCGATCTGGGGTCCGGCTGGACCGGCCGGTGCGCCGGTGTGACCGGCTCAGGGCCTGGTCTGACCGGAGTGGCAACCGACCGCTCGGCTGGTCGGGGCGGCGACGGGGCAGGGGCGCTCGGGGCCGGGGCGGTCGCACACGGAGCCGGTGCTGGGGTGCGCGGGGCCGGTGTAGGAGCTCGCGGTGGTAGCACGGTCGGCGTGATGAAGAGATCGTCGAGTCCGCGCGGCGCAGGAGGCGCAGGCGCGGAGGACGAAGCTGCATGCTGAAAAGGAAAAACCGTCTCGTCGAAAACAACATGTCGTGAGACGAGAATTCTCCCAGTGACAGGGTTAAGGCAGCGGTAACCACGATGGTTGGAGGGATACCCAAGAAAAACACATGCCATTGAACGTGCACTGAGGTTGTGTGGAGCGGTGGACGCGATGTTAGGATAACAAAGGCAGCCGAAGACACGAAGATCAGTGTATGAGGGAGGACGACCATGGAGGCGTGTGTAGGGAACCTGGGATTTTATGGCTGTACTAGGACGGCGATTAAGCAGGTATGTGGCAGTGGCTAGAGCCTCGGCCCAGAAGGGAGCTGGGATGTGAGCCTGGAACATAAGGGTGCGCATAGTATCATTGATGGTACGAATGACACGCTCAGCTTTACCGTTCTGCTGAGAGGTGTAAGGGCATGACAGCCGTAAGGCGGTGCCGTGGGTGGTGAGGAGAGTATCAACAGACTTGTTGAGGAACTCGGTACCGTTATCTGTCTGGAGAGAGCGAATAGTGACACCAAACTGCGTGCGCGCGTAAGCGAAAAAAGTTTCGAGAGTGCAGGCAGTACAAGATTGTTGCGGAGTGGAAAAGACCAATAAAAGTGAGAGTAGTCGTCGACAATGACAAGGTAATATCGAAAACCAGAAGTGCTTATAATTGGAGATGTCCACAAATCACAATGTATCAAATCAAAGACGGCACTAGACGCTGTAGTAGACTGATGAAACGGTAAACAGACGTGCTTGCCAAGCTGACATGCATGACACACCCGAGGACGACTAAATTTATTACACTTGATAAAATCTAGATGCTGAAGAGCCGACATGGCATCATGCCCAGGATGGCCAAGACGCTGGTGCCATAGCTCGGCGGTGGCGGTGACGACCAAAACGGTGGACGAAGGACGGCAAAAGCTGCTCCTCCCGGGAAAGGTGTAGAGATCTCCGTCACTATTGCAACGAAGAATCACACGACGGGTCTTCAGGTCCTTCACAGAGAAACCAAAGGCGTCAAACTCAATGGAGCACATATTATCGCGAGTAAACTTGCGAACCGAAAGCAAATTGCGAATAATGTGCGGTACGAGAAGGACATGGTTGAGCCGAAAGACGTGACCAGAAGGTGAGCGAAAGGAGGTAAAACCGAAAGAGGCAATAGGGATGGTGGTGCCATCCCCGACGGTGACGAAGTGAGGAGTGCCAAGGGGGGAGGAACGAGTGAGGTTACCATCGTCGTTGGTCATGTGTGAGGACGCGTC
This sequence comes from Lolium multiflorum, assembly GCA_030979885.1. Lineage (NCBI taxonomy): Eukaryota > Viridiplantae > Streptophyta > Magnoliopsida > Poales > Poaceae > Lolium > Lolium multiflorum. The sequence goes on along the minus strand of JAUUTY010000683.1, from coordinate 195,308 downwards.
TGAGTCCATGACCCAACCACCTTGCTGTAGCGCGAGGTTGTTGAGGGCGGCGATGAGAGCCGAGCTGTCCCACGCGGTCGTCGAGGTGGACGGCGCGGTGGCGGTGTAAGCCTGGGGCCGGGGGCCCAGGATGCCCTGTCCAGAGGAGGGGGCGCGCCACTGGCCAGCGCCTGGGGAGAAGCAGATCCACGGGCCGGTTGGGGCCGGCGTGCGGGCGGTCTGGGTGCCCTGGGTGGCGCCTCCACCCTGGCGTCCGCCGGTGCGGCCCTTCTGCTTGGCCGGCTGCTTGCCCTTCCCGGCGCCCGCGCCAGGAGCGGGACCGTCACCGCGGCAGCCGGGGCCGGGGCATGGAGGGGCGGGACCGCGAGCCTGGGCGACGAGGGCCGTGGTGGCGGAGGTGGCCGACGCGTTGGCCTGCTTCATCTCCTCCATCAGGAGCATCGCCCTGGTGCGGAGGAAGGTAGGCAGCGGGTCGGTCATTGAGATGACCGTGGCGGCGGAGGCGAGGCGAGGGCCGAGGCCGCGCAGGGTGTTGAGGACGAGGGCGCGGTCGCTCACGGGGGAGTCGTTTTCGGAGAGCGCATCGGCGAGGTGCTTCTGGCGGCGACAGTACTCGTGGATGGAGAGAGATCCCTGCACAAGCTGGCGAAAGTCATTGTCAAGGTAGATGGCTTTGTTCGCCTTGTTCGCGGTGAAGAGGTCGCGTGCCGCGAGCCACAGCTGACGCGCGGTCTGATTCCCCGCAAGGATCATGTCCGCGACGTCTTCGTCGATGGCGGCGTGGAGGTGGTTGAGGACGGTGTAGTCGGCGGTGGCCCACTCGGGGGGGCGGCGGCGACGGTGCCGTCGACGTGGCCGAGGTAGCCGGAGCGGCCCAGGGAGGCGCGCATGTAGATGCACCACTTGGAGTAGTTCCCGGCGGCGAAGGAGAGGATCACGGGGCCGGCGTGACGCGGGGCGCCGGCGGGCACGAGGGCGGCGGCCAATGCGGCCGCGGGGGCAGAGGAGGTCCCGTCGGTGATGGCGGTGAGCTCCATGGCAGCGGAAGGTGGGGTGGGCTAGGGGCGGCGACGGCCCGACTGATACGTCTCCAACGTATCGATAATTTCTTATGTTCCATGCTACTTTATTGATGATACCTACATGTTTTATGCACATTATATGTCATATTTATGCATTTTTCGAACTAACCTATTAACAAGATGTCATTGCGTTTTTCTGTTTTTGGTTTTCAGAAATCCTAGTAAGGAAATATTCTCAATTGGACGAAACGCCAGGGTCCTATTTTTGCACGAAGCTTCCAGAGACCGAAGAGCTAACGAACTGAACAGGTGCAGGGACAGCGCGGCGCGCCCCCGGCCGCGCGCCCCGGGCTCCTCGTGGGCCCCCGCGTTGACCTTCCGCCTACTTAAAGTCTCCGTCGCGAAACCCCCAGAGAGAGGAAACTTGAACCTTCCACGCCGCGAATCCCATCTCGGGATTCAGATCGCCTGCACCCCGGAGAGGGGATTCATCTCCGGAGGACTCTTCATCGCCATGATCGCCTCCGGAGTGATGAGTGAGTAGTTCACCCGACCATGGGTCCATAGCAGTAGCTAGATGGTCGTCTTCTCCTTGTTGTGCTTCATTGTTGGATCTTGTGAGCTGCCTAACATGATCAAGATCATCTATCTGTAATTCTATGTTGTGTTTGTCGGGATCCGATGGATAGAGAGTACTATGATTATGGTGATTATCAATCTATTGTTTATGTGTTGTTTATGATCTTGCATGCTCTCCGTTATTAGTAGAGGCTCGCCAAGTTTGTACTCTTAACTCCAAGAGGGAGTATTTATGCTCGATATGGGTTCATGCCTCCATTAAATCTGGGACAGTGACAGAAAGTTCTAAGGTTGTGGATGTGCTGTTGCCACTAGGGATAAAACATTGATTCTATGTCTAAGGATGTAGTTGTTGATTACATTACGCACCATACTTAATGCAATTGTCTGTTGTTTAGCAACTTAATACTGAATGGGGTTCGGATGATAACCCGAAGGTGGACTTTTTAGGCATAGATGCAGGATGGCGGTCTATGTACTTTGTCGTAATGCCCAATTAAATCTCACTATATTTATCATATCATGTATATGCATTGTTATGCCTTTTCTATTTGTCAATTGCCCGACCGTAATTTGTTCACCCAACATGCTTTTATCTTATGGAGAGACACCTCTAGTGAACTGTGGACCCGGTCCTATTCTTTACATAGCATACAATCTACTGCAATTGTGTTTATTTTTTTGCAAACATCTTCCACTCGATACGTTTAATCCTTTGTTACAGCAAGCCGGTGAGATTGACAACCTCACTGTTCGTTGGGGCAAAGTACTTTGGTTTTGTTGTGCGGATTCCACGTTGGCGGAATCCCCGGTGTTGCGCCGCATCACATTTCGCGACCATCAACCTTCAACGTGCTTCTTGGCTCCTACTGGTTCGATTAAACCTTGGTTTCATCGAGGAAACTTGCTTCTATACGCATCATACCTTCCACTTGGGGTTCCCAACGGATGCATCTACGTGTATCAAGCTAAATTTGGCGCCGCGGGAGGAAAGGTAAAAGGCACTAATACTCCGGTTCCAAGTAACAGATTTTGGCACCATTGTGTGTGTGCTCGAACTATTTCCTTTAGACTCTCGCAATTGCGATATTTGGTTTCTTGTTTACACTAGTTAGGCATAATGGACAACAATGACCTTTTTATTCTATTTCTTTCGATTTAAGACATGGATGGTTTGATGCGAAACTAAAAACCCATGGAACATATTAATATGAATGCTTTGAACACTATTGTTGCTAATGCTATGGAAAATTCTAAGCTTGGGGAAGCTGGCTTTGATGAGCATGATATTTTTAGTCCCCCAAGCATTGAGGAGAAAATTTACTTTGATGATACTTTGCCTCCCATTTATGATGATTATAATGATAGTAGTCTTTTGTTACCACCGTTATGGAGGATAAATTTGATTATGATTACAATATACCTCCTATATTTGATAGCTACTTTGTTGAATTTGCTCCCACTACAATTAATAAGAATGACTATGCTTATGTTGGGAGTAGTAATTATTTTATGCATGAGACTCATGATAAGAATGCTTTAAGTGATAGTTATATTGTTGAGTTTGCTCATGATGCTACTGAAAGTTATTATGAGAGAGGAAAATATGGTTGTAAAAATTTCCATGTTACTAAAACACCTCTCTATGTGCTGAAATTTTGAAGCTACACTTGTTTTATCTTCCTATGCTTGTTACTTTGCTCTTCATGAACTTGTTTATTTACAAGATTCCTATGCATAGGAAGCATGTTAGACTTAAATGTGTTTTGAATTTGCCTTTTGATGCTCTCTTTTGCTTCAACTTATTTCTTACAGTGCATCATTAAAAACTTTGAGCCCATCTTAATGGCTATAAAGAAAGAACTTCTTGGGAGATAACCCATGTGTTTATTTTACTACAGCAATTTTTGTTTTGTTGAGTCTTGGAAGTTGTTTACTACTGTAGCAACCTCTCCTTATCATGTTTTTGTGCCAAGTAAAGTTTCTATGTCAAAGTTGATGTTATATTTGGGATCGCTGCGCAGAAACAGCATTGCTGTCTGTCACGAATCTGGGCACAGTTCTCTGTAGAAATTCGAAAATCTGCCAATTTACGAGCGTGATCCTCAGATATGTACGCAACTTTCATTAGTTTTGAGTTTTTCCATTTGAGCAAGTCTGGTGCCATCTTTAAATTCGTTTTCGGACTGTTTGTTTTGGACAGATTCTGCCTTTTATTTCGCATTGCCTCTTTTGCTATGTTGATTTATTTCTTTGATCCATTAATGTCCAGAGCTTTATGAAATGTCCGAAGTGAAAAGAATGATTGTGTCACCGAACATGTGAATTATTAATTGTGCACTAACCCTCTAATGAGTTTGGCTTGAAGTTTGGTGTGAAGGAAGTTTTCAGGGTCAAGAGAGGAGAATGATATACTATGATCAAGAGGAGTGAAAGTTTCTAAGCTTGGGGATGCCCCGTGGTTCACCTCGCATATTTTAAGAAGACTCGAGCCAAGCTTGGGGATGCCCAAGGCATCCCTTCTTCATCGACAACATCATCGTGTTCCCCTCGAAACTATATTTTTATTCAATCACATCTTGTGTTCTTACTTGGAGCGCTGTTTTTTTTTGTTTTTGTTTTTGTTTGAATAATGGATCCTAGCATTCACTTTGTGGAGAGAGACACGCTCCCGTCATTGCATATGGACACATGTGGTCCTAGGCTTTACTCATAATGTTCGGCGAAGTTTCAAATACGAAATTGTATATGGTTGGAATTGGAAAATGCTACATGTAGTAATTTAAAATGTCTTGGATAATGTGATACTTGGCAATTGTTGTGCTCATGTTTAAGCTTTGCATCATATGCTTTGCACCCATTAATGAAGAAATACAGAGCTTGCTAAAATTTGATTTGCATATTTGGTCTCTCTAAGGTCTAGATAATATCTAGTATTGAGTTTGAACAACAAGGAAGACGGTGTAGAGTCTTATAATGTGTTAAATATGTCTTTTATGTGAGTTTTGCTGCACTTGTTCATCCTTGAGTTTGCTTCAAATAACCTTGCTAGCCTAAACCTTGTATCGAGAGGGAATACTTCTCATGCATCCAAAATCCTTGAGCCAACTACTATGCCATTTGTGTCCACCATACCTACCTACTACATGGTATTTCTCCGCCATTCCAAAGTAAATTGCTTGAGTGCTACCTTTAAAATTCCATCATTCACCTTTGCAATATATAGCTCATGGGACAAAATAGCCTTAAAAACTATCGTAGTATTGAATATGTACTTATGCACTTTATATTTTATTGAGTTGCTTGTTGTGCGATAACCATGCTGGGGAACGCCATCAACTATTGTTGAATATCATGTGAGTTGCTATGCATGTGTCTGAAGGATCTATCATTTTATTGGTTGGAGCATGCAAAATTGTTAGAGAAAACATTGGGCCGCTAACTAAAGCCATGAATCATGGTGGAAGTTTCAGTTTTGGACATATCCTCAATCTCATATGAGAATAATAATCATTGCTACATGCTTATGCATTTAAGAGGAGTCCATTATCTCGTTGTCCATGTTGTCCCGGTATGGATGTCTAAGTTGAGAATAATCAAAAGCGAGAAATCCAAAATGCGAGCATTCTCCTTAGACCTTTGTACATGCGGCATAGAGGTACCCTTTGTGACACTTGTTGAAACATGGCATGCAAAGATCCGGTAGTCCAAGCTAAGCAGGACGAGGTGCGGGCACTATTAGTATACTATGCATGAGGCTTGCAACTTGTAAGATATAATTTACATAACTCATATGCTTTATTACTACCGTTGACAAAATTGTTTCATGTTTTTAAAATAAAAGCTCTAGCACAAATACAGAATCGATGCTTTCCTCTTGAAGGACCTTTCTTTTACTTTTATTGTTGAGTCAGTTTACCTATCTCCTTCCACCTTAAGAAGCAAACACTTGTGTGAACTGTGCATTGATTCCTACATACTTGCATATTGCACTTGTTATATCACTTTATGTTGACAATATCCATGAGATATACATGTTATAAGTTGAAAGCAACCGCTGAAACTTAATCTTCCTTTGTGTGTTGCTTCAACACCTTTACTTTGATTTATTGCTTTATGAGTTAACTCTTATGCAAGACTTATTGATGCTTGTCTTGAAAGTACTATTCATGAAAAGTCTTTGTCATATGATTCACCTGTTTACTCATGTCATTACCTTTGTTTGATCATTATTCATTACATATGTTTACAAATAGTATGATCAAGATTATGATGGCATGTCACTTCAGAAATTATCTTTGTTATCGCTTTACCTGCTCGGGAGAGCAGAACTAGCTTGGGGATGCTGATACGTCTCCAACGTATCGATAATTTCTTATGTTCCATGCTACTTTATTGATGATACCTACATGTTTTATGCACATTATATGTCATGTTTATGCATTTTTCTCGAACTAACCTATTAACAAAGATGAGAGCCATGCTTGTTGTTCCTGGTTTTAAAATCCTAGTTAAGGAAATATTCTCGGAATTGTCTGGACGTTGCCTATTTTTGCACAAAGCACTCAGCTAACGAACTAAACGAGCCCACCAGGGGGCCGAAGAGTGCTTGGCCATAAAAACCGCCCCCTGAGCCCCCCCCCCCCGTTCCGCCTACCTTCCGTGCTCTCTCCGAAACCCCACCGAGAAGACCCACGATACGGAAGACAAACGTCTCGCGAAGAACGGGATCGGATAAAACCTCCCCATCTCGGGGAGAGGCCTCCGGAGGGGGATTCATCTCCGGAGGACTCTTCATCGCCATGATCGCCTCGGGAGTGATGAGTGAGTAGTTCACCCCTGGACCATGGGTCCATAGCAGTAGCTAGATGGTCGTCTTCTCCTTGTTGTGCTTCATTGTTGGATCTTGTGAGCTGCCTAACATGATCAAGATCATCTATCTGTAATTCTATATGTTGTGTTTGTCGGGATCCGATGGATAGAGAGTACTATGATTATGGTGATTATCAATCTATTGTTTATGTGTTGTTTATGATCTTGCATGCTCTCCGTTATTAGTAGAGGCTCTGCCAAGTTTGTACTCTTAACTCCAAGAGGGAGTATTTATGCTCGATAGTGGGTTCATGCCTCCATTAAATGTGGGACAGTGACAGAAAGTTCTAAGGTTGTGGATGTGCTGTTGCCACTAGGGATAAAACATTGATTCTATGTCTAAGGATGTAGTTGTTGATTACATTACGCACCATACTTAATGCAATTGTGTTTGCTTAGCAACTTAATACTGAATGGGGTTCGGATGATAACCTGAAGGTGGACTTTAGGCATAGATGCGGTTGGATGGCGGTCTATGTACTTTGTCATGCCAAATTAAATCTCACTATATTTATCATATCATGTATATGCATTGTTATGCCTTTCTCTATTTGTCAATTGCCCAGTAATTTGTTCACCCAACATGCTTTTATCTTATGGGAGAGACACCTAGTGGCTGTGGACCCCGGTCCTATTCTTTACATAGCATACAATCTACTGCAATTGTGTTTACTGTTTTCTTTGCAAACATCTTCCACTCGATACGTTTAATCCTTTGTTACAGCAAGCGGTGAGATTGACAACCTCACTGTTTCGTTGGGGCAAAGTACTTTGGTTTTGTTGTGCAGATTCCACGTTGGCGCGGGAATCCCTGGTGTTGCGCCGCATCACATTTCGCGACCATCAACCTTCAACGTGCTTCTTGGCTCCTGGGTTCGATTAAACCTTGGTTTCATGCGAAACTTGCTTCTATACGCATCATACCTTCCACTTGGGTTCCCAGACGTGTGCATCTCGTATCAGCAGGCCGGGGAGGCGACGGCGGCTAGGGGTTGGGAAGGGCGGCGGCTAGGGTAGGATCGGATTAGTCTGATACCATGTAGAAGGGTTTTGGGGGAAGCCTCACACGTATAATGACGTGGGGTTCCGGTGTTTATATAATAGGCCAGAGGCCTAGGGTTTGGTTACAATTACAATACAGTCCTACTGTAAATACAATATGTGCAATCTAACAGTTCCAAATATATTGAGGCCTATCTAGTGCATGTCTTCTGTTTGTACCGCTACTACTGTTTTGGTGTGACTTATAGTTTAATAAAGAGCCCTATGCATCAATTGATGCAGAGGCAGGGGTACCCCATTTCGAAAAAATGTGCAAAACACATAATGTGAAAGTGTAATTGTTGCATTCAAATCTGGAATGGTATTTTGAGCTTGCTGCCCTCTTTGAAGCTCATCATCACCAAACAAAAGGTGATGAGAACTTCATGGCCCTCCCTATATCTTGCCCTTCTAGTTGTGCCTCTGCATGTACATGCAACATCTGGAGCTGATGTACGGGCGACGCGTTTGGTGGGTTGCATGCTTTCTAGCTAAGCTCTGAAGAGACGGAAACAGCCCGATTAAAAGTTTGGTGCTTCCTCCATGTTGTAGCTAACACGGTTCTTAAAGCAGCTCTGGCCCGAGAAGAACTGCCGAATCGGCCGTTTCCCCAGATCCACCCTCGCCTCGCCGAAAGCGACAACGCCACGTCCCAGTAGAGCCGCCATTGGAGAAGGCGCGAGCTCGAGAAGAAAACTCTAATTTACAAAAGCCAGATGGGAATATCCAGTTGATTGCAGCTTATGCAACTCTGAATGTTAGCACCAAACCTGTTAAGTTATACTGTCATCTTTTGGAATACATGTAATCCTGAAAATTCGCAACTATGTGGCTAGTTTCTGGTGTGCATTTGCTGACAATTTGCGATTAATTGTCGTTAGTATGCAAACCGTATGGTTACACACTGGATCCACGAATGGTCATACCTACTACGGAGGCTCAGCGTGCGCATATGGATTCTGGATGCAGCCGTCTGGAGACGGTTGCTCGGGATATCTACAACCAGGGTGGCTGGCAGCCTATTAAGAGATTGCAACTTGCATAATTATCTTTTATTTTCAATTTCCGCTGGTTAAGTTTTCCCTCTTGAGTTGTATAACTTCTGAATATTAAACTATGCAATAAAACAGCTGTGTGCATCAATTGATGCAGAGGCTGGGATGATGCTCCCATTTCTAAAAAAAAAAGTATGCAAACCAATCTTTATTTTCTTGCCAATTTCTTTGAATGGGTCAAACTAGTGGAAAAACAGTGAATTATCATGTCAAATTTCATGTTACTTTTCAAAATGAATGTGTCAACTTTTGGATACTAAATGTATTCGGTCACTGGTTTTACACTTTCATCCAATTGCATGTCATTTTCTTACCATTTTATAGATACTTATTTGATTTAGTATTGGGTAACTATAATCACGCGACACATGATTTGATATTCTAATGGTACTTACCATGCATGTAGCTCGATCAAGCCCCATAATTCAAAATACTCCAGCGTGATGAAGTGCATACCTAATTAATTTGCTATTATTTTTTTTTGTTCACTTGCGATGTAGCTCTGTATAAAGTATTAACCTGGCAATGATTTTCATGTGACATAGATGTAAATGCTTAATTGGCCTAAGATATATAAGTAGATGTGTAGGAGGATCAGGTGGCTTAGAGCGTCCCAGCCGCGGCCCTGGTAGCCCTCGCAATAAGGCTATCGAGGGTATTGAACGTAAAACTCATCCAACCGTGCCCACCATAGACTTGTTGCGGTCGGCATGGCCCAATTCTCCAGAACCTGGTGGGAGCGCCGGATACAAGCGGCTACCGATCTATGTTAGATAATGACATGCAAGTTAGACCAGTCATTGGCACCGCGGTTGTTCACAGACCGACTTAATGTCCGCATTAAATAGGGACGGTTTTCGAGGCGGAGGACCATTATGAGCAGACCAAAGGACCAAGTGGATCAGGGTATTAAGGTACTAGAAATAAAAATAAAAAGATAATTACTTGGTAAATACTGTTAACTTTTTCTAAAAAAGGTGTGTGTGGCCAGAGCTGCTAGAAAACAAGTACCTACAATGCAAAACGTTCTGTCAAGTGCAAACGACACCTTCAGATTTTTTTGAAAGGGTATTATGGGGGTGAAAGATGACTTCTTTGATCGAGAATATTTTTTTTTTGACAATCAATACCACATATATTCATAGCAACAAATAGTACATGGTAGAGATACATGAACTGACTCCAACGATTACAAAATAAAATCTAAAAGATAGTAACAAATCTTCGAGGTCTTCAATTTCTTTTTCTTCCAGAACACAATCTTGTACTCTTCTGAAGGCAGCCAAAGATAGATAACAAAACATAGACCTGTAGATACCGACGAAAGTTCTCCCATAATTTTTTGAGCCGCAATGCCAAGGCTGCGTGCACGCACGCAACCATTAAAGCAGTCATACAACATCGGCAAGAGTACCAACACCAGTATGTCAGGGAATAATAACCGACTAGCTTTGTCGTCGTTGATGGAGAGCCGAGAGTACGAATCACCATTGTCGAGGACGTAACAGCCGGGACAAAAACTGCGAGGATAATCCTCCTCGCGGCAACAACGACAAAAGATCCAAAAACGATCTAGCGAAGCAAGATCCGAAGGCCCATACCTAGAAAATTGTGATTGTTCAACACCACCATTGACGCCGGGAAGAAGATCGTCGCCGAACGAAAGGCCGAAGATCACTTATTGCAGACGATGCAATCTCCATTGAGGGGAAACCAACAAGAAGGGGGCTACCAAAATTCTAACATAATCTAATGCAAACAATACTTTTATTCGAAACTCCACGCATAGATCGGGTTCCCCACTCCTCCCGACGCCGGCGAAGCCGACCGGAGGAGGGGGAACCAATCTATGAAGGAGGATGAACTGGAGGCGGCTAGGGTTGAGGCGGCGGCTGAGAGAGGAGAGACTCGATACCCGTCTATACAGATTGTACGCATAATTGATCGAGAATTTTTTGTCATAGGGGATGGCAAGAATACTTGTTTTTGGCAGGATATCTTTCTGGGAGATACTCCATTATCTTCAGAATATCCATCTTTTTATAATATTGTTGGACATAAAAATGTTTAGCCGCAGATGTCCTGTCCTATGCGCCTTTGATTATAGGATTCACAAGAGGTCTCCCATGTGAAAAATGGGAGACTTGGATTGGTTTTGTTCAAATGATGAACGGGATGTTTTAAAATGGCGCTGGCTTCAAATGGGTCTTTTTGGGTAAAGTCTATGTATGTTGATTATTTGAATAGACAGACTGCTTTTCTTAAAAAATTATTTGAATAATTAAAGTAACACTAAATATTAAGGTATTCACCGAACATGGCGTTTTTGCACCTGGGAATAGCTGCTCCTGTTTTTCAAAATAAGTTTTAAACATAGTTTAAAATGTCAAAAAAATATGATAAAAATATTGCATGTACATCTCAACGTTCTATGTGTCGGCAAAGTCGTTTCACAAACAACCGATATTCTTTATGTCGTGTGCAAAAAGAAAAAATTCAGTGCTAAAAGACTGCTATTATTAAGAAATTTCTTTATCTTTTTTACACAGGACATAAAAATGTCATTTTTCACGAAAATTGGCATGCTCACCTAAAATGCCAACATGTATGCGCAAAATTCATATTCAATTTTTTAAAAATTTGAAATATTTTTTCGAGTTGTAAGAGCATATGTACCTGGGAGCAAAAGTGTATTTCCAATATTCATGTGGTTTCTTTATAAATAGATGCTAATAACCAAAGATAACCTAGCCAAAAGCCGGTGGAACAGGTGCATAGATTGTGTGTTTTTTGGATCTAAAGAAACGATTGATCATTTTTTTATTTCCTGTTCATTCTCTCGTCTTGTTTTGGAGAGTAGTTCACTTTACTTATAATATCCCACCTCCAGAAGAAGAGAACCTAGCTCACTTGGTTAGGGAAGTGTATGTACAACCTATTCACCTAGGTTCAAGTCTCTAGGGACTCAAATTTGGGTTCTTATTATTAAAAAAAATATAAGGGCTTCCCTTACCGTATTGCTTTTAAAAAAATCCCACCTCCAGCTAGTATTAATAATTTGGTTGCTAATTTCTTGTTTAGATTGTTGACTTTTGTATTCACTTTATGTGATCCTAAGATGTAAAACTCGATACTTCCACATTGCAATAAAATCAAGGCCTTATGCATAGGTTTCGATGTTGTGGCTAGTGTGATGCTCACATTTCGAGAGAAAAAAGGCTCATTTTTTAACCTAGCGTGGATGACTATGCAATATTCAAAATGGACATCCACTAAAGTCTTCGAAATGTAACAGTCCAGCATGGAATTACATTAGCATAACACCTACGGATTCCCCTGGCCTATGCTCCCTGCTCAGGGTAGAAGCGAAGAAGTTTTTTTCGATAATGGATGCTTTATTACTCGTAAGAAGCATTACACTCGACCTCTGTATAGCTAGATATACACATTCGTAAAGACTCAGTTATTACAAACCAACTAAAGAAGAAAATTCTCAACAAAAAGTTCAACAACATAAAACCAGGACTAAGACGAAGTAGAGTCAATCCGCATATCATGGTGCCATTCATGTTGGGAAACAATATCCCTCACCGTATCCTCCAACCGTGTAGACTTCTCCAAAAGAAGTTTCAATGCTCCACACGCTGTAGATGCGACCACAACCGGAGCATAGCTGTGCATCGGTATATGACCTGTAAAAGTGAAGAACAATTATTATGAAAAATCTTGTCATTTCTACATAGGCATAGCGACCAAATAACGCCAATCTCTCCCACTATAATAAGTAACTTAAATCTAGGATTCACACCATTGAGTTAGTTGCCAAAAATATTTGGAACACTACGAGGTGGATATAAGGTAGATCTTATTTGGATGACTGACCATATAGATCTAGCAAATAAACATTGGAAAAAAGATGTTTTATAATCTAGTCCTGATTAAAAAAAAACACATTTGTTGCTCCCTTGCCAATTGTGATTTGCAAGGTTATCTTCGGTGAGGATCACCCCACGGCGAAGATATCACGCAAAAATCTTAGTTTTATGCGGGATCTTCATCTTCCAAAAATTTCAATATCGACTAGTATATCTAGTTGACTTAAAGCATTGTATATAGATGTCACTGAGAATACACAGTTCCCAGACTCCTAGTAAGGTTCCAATTGAAAACATCAGACCATTGCACCAACAGGACGGAATCCAGACGGCGTAACAAGTCATCCCATGATGCTTGTCTCGGTCCAATGAGGTTTCGTCGGAACGACACATTCGGTGGGGATGTTTCCAACACCTTAGCGAGTGTATGATATGTCTCAAACGTATCTATAATTTTTAATGCTCCATGCTTGTTTTACACCAATTCATATATGTTTTGCTTATACTCCGTTGCACTTTTGTAAATTTTCCGGCACTATGTTTTCTGCTGTTTTTGTATTTTAGAAAAGTTGTACAGGAAATATTCTCGGAATCGGACGAAACAAAAGCCGAAGTCAATATTTTACCGTAACGAAGACATGGTCCAAAGGGGAGATGAAGAGGAGCCATAGGGGGGCAAGCCACCCCTTGGCGCGGCTAGGCCTGGGCCCATGCCAAGGCATGGAGTGGCCCACCAAGGTGGCCACCGACATCGCCCCTCCGCCTATTTATTCACGATCTTGGGTAAACCCTGAATAACCGAGCCTTCGTCCACGAAAAGTTCTGTTGCGGCCGCCATTGTAGAAACCATCTCAGGGATTCTGAAGCTCTTCCCGGCACCCTGCGGGAGGGGGAAATCATCGCCGGAGGCATCTATATCGCCATGCCCACCTCCGAAGTTATGCGTGAGTAGTTTATCCCTGGACTATGGGTCCACAGCAGTAGTTAGATGGTTGTCTTCTCCAATTTGTGCCTCATGTTTAGATCTTGTGACCTGCCCTACATGATCAAGATCATCTTTATGTAACGCTACATTTTGTGTTTGCTGGGATCCGATGAATATTGTATACTATGTTAAGGTCGATTATATATTCATGTCATATGTTATTTGTGATCTTGCATGCTCTCAGTTGCTAGTAGATACTCTGGCCAAGTAGATGCTTGTGACTCCAAGAGAGGGTATTTATGCTCGATAGTAGGTTCATGCCTCTAGTTTTCTGGAAGAGTGACAATAACTTCTAAGATTGTAGATGTGCTATTGCTACTAGGGAGAAAACAACAATGTTTTATCCGAGGGTAATTCTATTGTTTACTTTACACACATTGCTTAATGCGATAATCTGATGCTTGCAACTTAATACTGGAAGGGGTTCGGACGATAACCGGAAGGTGGATTATTAGTCATAGAAGCAGTTGGATTACGGTCTATGTATATTGTAATGCCCAAAGAAATCTCATAGTAATCATCTTGTCATGTATGGTCGATATTTTATCAATTACCCAGCTGTAATTTGTTCACCCAGCATGTTATTTATCTTTATGGAGAGACACCTCTAGTGAACTATGGACCCCGGTCCTTTCCTTTACACTGATAAATTCAACCACTGCAATCATGCTCTATTTACTTACTGCAAAGCTCTGTTCTCTTTAATTACTGCAAACATCTCTTTCCACTCGATACGTCTAATCCTTTGTGTTCATCAAACCGGTGAGATTGACAACCTCACTGTAAGTTGGGGCAAAATACTTTGGTTGTGTTGCGTGCAGGTTCCACGTTGTTGCTGACGCCGGTAGTGCGCCATGCCACTAGTCAGCTAGAAACACCTTTAGAAGTCACGTCTTTCTCCTATGGTCGATTAAACCTTGGTTTCTTACAGAGAGAAAACTTGCGCCATGCTCATCACACCTTCCTCTTGGGGTTTCCCAACCGTTTACACAATAACCGCCACCAAGATTGTCTGGCGCCATCACCGGAGCACCATCAGTGTATCATTCTTATGCCGCACAATATTGTATAATGTTGGATAATGTTCTCGCATCGTGGAGTTTCCTATCCATTTATCCTCCTAGAACTTATTCGCCGATCCGTCCTTAATGGACAAAGATTCATATGGGAAGAAGAACTTCTTCGTCGCCATAAGACCAACCCGAAAGTGTGAATCCCCGGGTTTCCATGTAACCTGAGACAATGCATTTGAGTCAATGTACTTTCTCCTAAGGAGGGTTTGCCATATTCCTACCTCAGTCAGTAGTCTGAATAACCACTTACCTAGCAGGCCCTGTTTTGATCTTGAGGTCTTGAATAGAAACACCTCCTTGATCGTTAGGGCGGCAAACCATGGCCAATCGATATTTCCGCTTCTCACTACCCCTTGCCAGAAGAATCTGGACCGAAAATAATCCAATCGTTTTAATACTCCTCTAGGAAGTTGGAGGAAAGATATTATGTACATCACCATATTACTTAGTGCTGGATTAATAAGGACTGATCTTTCTCTCATGGATAGTAATTTTCCTTTCTAGCTACTTAATCGAATTTGTAATCGTTCGTCCACCATTTTCCATTCGGCTATGGCGAGTCTTCGATAATGAATCGGGATTCCGAAATACCTAATAGAAAACTGGCCTTGGCCGCAACCAAATAAATTAGCATACATGTTAGCATGATCGTTAGCTTCGCCGAAATAAAATAACTCAATTGTATTCAAGTTTATCTTTAAACCCGGTAATTGCTCAAACGCTGAAAGTATTAACTTGAGGTTTTTTCTTTTTCGATGTAACATTCTGATACGTCTCAAACGTATCTATAATTTCTTATGTTCCATGCTAATTTTATTACAATACTTGAATGTTTTATACATACTTTACAGCATTATTATACATTTTCCGGCACTAACCTATTAACAAGATGCCGAAGTGCCAGTTGTTGTTTTCTGTTTTTGGTTTTAGAAATCCTAGTAAGGAAATATTCTTGGAATTGGACGAAATCAACGCCCAGGGGCCTATTTTTACACGAAGCTTCCGGAAGACCGAAAGGGAGACGAAGTGGAGCCACGAGGTGGCCACACACACACCGGCGGCCCAGGCCCTGGCCGCGCGCGGCCTGTTGTGTGGGCCCCTCGTGACCCGACCTACCCTTCCGCCTAAAAATAGCCTTCGTCGCGAAACCCCACGTGCAGAGAGCCACGATACGGAAAACCTTCAGACGCCGCCGTCGCGAATCCCATCTCGGGGGATTCAGGAGATCGCCTCCGGCACCCTGGAGAGGGGAATCATCACCGGAGGGACTCTACATCATCATGCCCGCCTCCGGATTGATGCGTGAGTAGTTCATCCTTGGACTATGGGTCCATAGCGGTAGCTAGATGGTTGTCTTCTCCGCTTGTGCTATCATTGTTATAGATCTTGTGAGCTGCCTAACATGATCAAGATCATCTATTTGCAATGCTACATGTTGTGTTTGGCGGGATCCGATGAATATAGAATATTATGTTAAGTTGATTATCAATCTATCATATATGTGTTGTTTATGTTCTTGCATGCTCTCCGTTGCTAGTAGAGTCTCTGGCCAAGTTGATACTTGTAACTCCAAGAGGGGGTATTTATGCTCGATAGTGGGTTCATGCCTCCATTGAATCTGGGACAGTGACAAAGTTCTAAGGTTGTGGATGTGTTGCTACTAGGGATAAAACATTGATGCTTTGTCTAAGGATATTTGTGTTGATTACATTATGCACCATACTTAATGCAATTATCTGTTGTTTACAACTTAATACCGGAAGGGGTTCGGATGATAACCTGAAGGTGGATTATTTAGGCATAGATGCATGCTGGATAGCGGTCTATGTACTTTGTCGTAATGCCCTGATTAAATCACATAGTAATCATCGTTGATATGTATTGAATCTTTATTTGTCAATTGCCCTGTAATTTGTTCACCCAGCATGTTAGTTATCTTATTGGAGAGACACCACTAGTGAAATGTGGACCCCGGTCCATTCTTTTACATCTGAATACATTCTCTGTTCTTACTGTTCTTTGCAAACAAACACCATTTTCCACTCGATACGCTTAATCCTTTGTTTTCAGCAAGCGGGGAGATTGACAACCTCACTGTTACGTTGGGGCAAAGTACTTTGATTGTGTTGTGCAGTTCCACGTTGGCGCCGGTTTCACTGGTGTTGCGCCGCACTACACTCCTCCACCAACAACCTTCACGTGCTTCTTGGCTCCTCTGGTTCGATAACCTTGGTTTCTTTCGAGGGAAAACTTGCATTGTGCGCATCACCTTCCTCTTGGGGTTCCTAACGGACGTGTACATCTACGCGCATCAAGCACTTTTTCTGGCGCCGTTGCCGGGGAGATCAAGACACGCTGCAAGGGGAGTCTCCACATCCAATCTCTTTATTTTGTTTTTGTCTTGCTTTACTTTATTTTATTTACTGTCTTGTTTGCTTCATATTAAAAACACAAACAAATTATTTACTTGCATTTAATTTATTTTGTTATCATGTCTAGTCATGTACTTGTTTTTATTTTCACTAGTTAGGCTTAATGGAAAACAACAAAAAAATTAGAGATCTTTATGAACTTTATCTTGAATTAGGACATGAGGTGTTTGAAGAGAAAATTAAAAAACCTATGGAGCTTTATATGCATGCTAATGACAATGTTATTAGTATGAACTCTTTGAACACTATTATTGCTAATGCTATGGAAGAATTTAAGCTTGGGGAAGCTTGTGATATTTTTAGTCCCCCAAGCATGGAGGAGAAAATTTACTTTGATGATACTTAACCTCCTATATATGATGCTTGCAAAAATGAATATGATATTTTCAGTCCACCTACTATTGAGGAGAAAGTTAATTATGATTACAATATGCCTCCTATGTATGATGATTATGGTGATGAGAATAATAATGATAGCTATTTTATTGAATTTGCTCCCACTACAACTAATAAAATTGATTATGCTTATGTGGAGAGTAATAATTTTATGCATGTAGCTCATGACAAGAATGTTGTATGTGATAGTTATATTGTTGAGTTTGTTCATGATGCTACTGAAAGTTATTATGAGAGAGGAAAACATGCTTATATGCATCTTAATAATATTAAGTTTCCCCTCTTTATGTTGAGAAGCTTGAAGTTACTCGTGTTTTGTCTTCCTATGCTTGTCACTTTGTTCTTCATGAATTTATTTGTGTACAAGATTCCTTTTCATAGGAAGTGGGTTAGACTTAAATGTGTTTTGGATTTGCTTCTTGATGCTCTCTTTTGCTTCATCTCTTGATAATACTTGAGTTGCACTTTCTGCGCCTAGCTGAAAGGCGTTAAAGAAAAGCACTTCTTGAGAGATAACCCGTGTTTCATTTTATTTACTGTATTGTTGAGTCTTAGAAGTTGTTTACTAATGTAGCAACCTCTCCTTATCATGTTTTTGTGCCAAGTAAAGTTTCTATGCTAAAGTTGATGATAGATTTGGATCGCTGCGCAGAAACAGCATTGCTGTCTATCACGAATTCTCGCAGATCTCTTTGTTAAAAATTCGAAAAAATCTGCAAATTTACGAGCGTGATCCTCATATATGTATGCAACTTTCATTAGTTTTGAGTTTTTCCATTTGAGCAAGTTAAGTGCCCCTGCCAGATTCATCTTTACGGACTGTTCGGTTTTTGATAGATTCTGTCTTTTATTTCGCATTGCCGCTTTTGCTATGTTGAATGAGTTTCTTTGTTCCATTAACTTTCAGAAGCTTTGCGCAATGTCCAGAAGTGTTAAGAATGATTGTGTCACCTCTGAATGTGTGAATTTTGGTTATACACTAACCCTCTAATGAGTTGGCTTGAAGTTTGTGTGAAGGAAGTTTTCAAGGGTCAAGAGAAGAGGATGATATGCTATGATCAAGAAGAGTGAAAGGTCTAAGCTTGGGGATGCCCCGGTGGTTCATCCCTGCATATTTTAAGAAGACTCAAGCATCTAAGCTTGGGGATGCCCAAGGCATCCCCTTCTTCATCGACAACATTATCAGGTCACTTCTAGTGAAACTATATTTTTATTCCATCACATCCTATGTTTTTTACTTGGAGCGTCGGTTTGTTTTTATTTTTTGTTTTGGTTTGAATAAAGTTGGATCCCACCATTCTTATATTGGAGATATTACGCTCCGCTTTTTCATATGGAACACTTGTGTTCTTAATTGTGCTTTAATGTTCATGGCGAAGGCTGAAATTGCTTCGTTAAATTGCTATTTGGTTGGAATCGGAAAATGCTGCATATGGTTTGGTAACTTGGCAATTGTTTGAGCTCTCATAGATCATGTTTAAGCTCTTGCATCATGTAGTTTAATCTATTAATGAAGAACTACCGTAGAGCTTGTTTAATTTGGTTTGCATGATTGGTCTCTCTAAGTCTAGATATTTTCGGGTAAAGTGTTTGAACAACAAGGAAGAAAGTGTAGAGCCTTATAATGCTTGCAATATGTTCTTGTGTGAGTTTTGCTGTACCTGTTCATACTTGTGTTTTCTTCAAACAACCTTGCTAGCCCAAACCTTGTACTGAGAGGAAATGCTTCTCGTGCATCCAAACACCTTGAGCCAAAATCCATGCCATTTGTGTCCACCATATCTACCTACTATGTGGTATTTTTCTGCCATTCCAAAGTAAATTACTTGAGTGCTACCTTTAAAATTTCATTCCTTTACCTTTACAATATATAGCTCATGGGACAAATAGCTTAAAAACTATTGTGGTGATGAATATGTAGTTATGTGTCTTAATTCTTATAAGTTGCTTGTTGAGCGGTAACCATGTTTCTGGGGACGCCATCAACTTTACCTTTGTTGGATATCATGTGAGATGCTATGCATGTTCGTCTTGTCTGAAGTAAGTGCGATTTCATGATCAAATGGTTTGAGTATGCATATGTTAGAGAAGAACATTGGGTCGCTAACTAAAGCCATGTATCATGGTGGAAGTTTCAGTTTGGACATACAACCTCAATCTCTTATGAGAATATTAATCGTTGTTGAATGCTTAAGCATTAAAAGAGGAGTCCATTATCTGTTGTCTATGTTGTCCCGGTATGGATGTCTAAGTTGAGAATAATCAAAAGCGAGAAATCCAATGCGTGCTTTCTCCTTAGACACTTGTACAGGCGGCATAGAGGTACCCCTTTGTGACACTTGGTTGAAACATATGTTATGCAATGATAATCCGTGTTTTCCGAGCTAAGTAGGACAAGGTGCGAGCACTATTAGTACTCTATGCACGAGACTTGCAACTTGTAGGAAGTATTATGCATAGCACATATGAATTATTACTACCGTTGACAAAATTGTTTCTATGTTTTCAAAACAAAAGCTCTAGCACAAAAATAGTAATCCATGCTTCCCTCTGCGAAGGGCCATTCTTTTACTTTATGTTGAGTCAGTTTACCCATTCCTTTCTATCTTAGAAGCAAACACTTGTGTTAACTGTGTTCATTGATTCTTACATGTTTACTTATTGCACCTGTTATATTACTCTATGTTGACAAATATCCATGAGATATACATGTTACAAGTTGAAAGCAATTGCTGAAACTTAATCATCCTTTGTGTTGCTTCAATTCATTCTACTTTGAATTTATTGCTTATGAGTTAGCTCTTATGCAACTCTTATTGATACTTGTTTGAAAGTACTATTCATGAAAAGTTTTGCTATATGATTCATTTGTTTAGTCATTATCTTTGTTAGCAATCTTTTGTTCAGATCACTCCATTCATCTCATATGCTTTACAATAATGTTGATCAAGATTATGTTAGTAGCATGTCATTTCAGAAATTATTTGTGTTATCGTTTACCTACTCGAGGGCGAGTAGGAACTAAGAAGGGATGCTTGATACGTCTCAAACGTATCTATAATTTCTTATGTTCCATGCTACTTTTATTACAATACTTGAATGTTTTATACATACTTTGCAGCATTATTATACATTTTCCGGCACTAACCTATTAACAAGATGCCGAAGTGCCAGTTGCTGTTTCTGCTGTTTTTGGTTTCGAAATCCTAGTAAGGAAATATTCTCGAATTGGACGAAATCAACGGGGCCTATTTTTACACGAAGCTTCCGGAAGACCGAAAGGGAGACGGAGTGGAGCCACGAGGTGGCCACACACCGGGCGGCGCGGCCCAGGCTGGCGCGCGGCCGTTGTGTGGTCCCGTCGCCCCTGACCTACCCTTCCGCCTACAAATAGCCTTCGTCGCGAAACCCCCTGTCCGAGAGCCACGATACGGAAAACCTTCAGAGACGTCGCCGTCGCGAATCCCATCTCGGGGGATTCGGGAGATCGCCTACGGCACCCTCGGAGAGGGGAATCATCACCGGAGGGCTCTACATCATCATGCCCGCCTCCGGATTGATGCGTGAGTAGTTCATCCTTGGACTATGGATCCATAGCAGTAGCTAGATGGTTGTCTTCTCCGCTTGTGCTATCATTGTTATAGATCTTGTGAGCTGCCTAACATGATCAAGATCATCTATTTGTAATGCTACATGTTGTGTTTGGTGGGATCCGATGAATATAGAATATTATGTTAAGTTGATTATCAATCTATCATATATGTGTTGTTTATGTTCTTGCATGCTCTCCGTTGCTAGTAGAGGCTCTGGCCAAGTTGATACTTGTAACTCCAAGAGGGGTATTTATGCTCGATAGTGGGTTCATGCCTCCATTGAATCTGGGACAGTGTGAGAAAGTTCTAAGGTTGTGGATGTGCTGTTGCTACTAGGGATAAAACATTGATGCTTTGTCTAAGGATATTTGTGTTGATTACATTACGCACCATACTTAATGCAATTATCTTGTTTACAACTTAATACCGGAAGGGGTTCGGATGATAACCTGAAGGTGGATTATTTAGGCATAGATGCATCTTTGGATAGCGGTCTATGTACTTTGTCGTAATGCCCTGATTAAATCACATAGTAATCATCGTTGATATGTATTGAATCTTTATTTGTCAATTGCCTGTAATTTGTTCACCCAACATGTTAGTTATCTTATTGGAGAGACACCACTAGTGACTGTGGACCCGGTCCATTCTTTTACATCTGAATACATTCTCTGTTCTTACTGTTCTTTGCAAACAAACACCATTTTCCACTCGATACGCTTAATCCTTTGTTTTCAGCAAGCCGGTGAGATTGACAACCTCCTTTACGTTGGGGCAAAGTACTTTGATTGTGTTGTGCAGGTTCCACGTTGGCGCCGGTTTCTTGGTGTTTGCCGCACTACACTCCTCCACCAACAACCTTCACGTGCTTCTTGGCTCCTACTGGTTCGATAACCTTGGTTTCTTTCTGAGGGAAAACTTGCCGCTGTGCGCATCATACCTTTCTCTTGGGGTTCCCAACGGACGTGTACATCTACGCGCATCACATTCCATAAGAATATTTGTATCATAAGCATACTGAAGAATAGATAGTCCACCAGTAACCAGATGAGGAATCACACCTTCAATTTGGCCATCAGATTTCGCGCGCTCAATCATAACAACGAGCATATCAGCCACTACGTTAAATATCATTGGCGATAATGGATCACCATATCTAAGCCCCTTCTTGGTTTAGAAGTACTTGCCAACATCATCATTGACTTTAATAGCAACACTTCCTCTCGATACGAAACTATGGATTAAAGCACACCACTCATCAGAAAATCCTTTCATTTTGTGGGTGTGCTGGAGGAAAGGCCACTTCACCTTATCATAGGCCTTTTCGAAGTCAATCTTTAAAATCACCCCATTCATTTTTTCCGATGCAATTCATGAACTGTTTCATGAAGGATAACCACCACATCGAGGATGTTACACCTTTGCATAAAAGCAGTTTATGATGGTCAAACCACATGGCCAACCACAGTGTTCAGCCTAATCGTAGAAACTTTTGAAAAAAATTAAGCTAATATTAACGAGACAGGTAGGTCGGTATTGTTGGATCCTTTCCGCTTCATTAATTTTAGGCAATAAAATGATTTCACCAAAGTTTAGGCGGAATAGCTCTAGTTTTCTGGTATGGAGGTCACCAAATAAAACAAGCAGGTCAGGCTTAACAACATCCCAGAAAGACTGATAGGACTCATCTGGAAAGCCATCTGACCCGGAGCCTTATTGTGCTCCATGTGGAAAACCGTTTTACGTATTTCATCCTTGGTGTAAGGTACAGTAAGTAAGCTATTTTCCTCCTGGAATACTTGGGGGATATCATCGGATCTAGAATCATCTAATGAAAAATTTCCTTTCTCTTTTTTTGCGGGGAAAGATAGCTTTATATTAATTCGACATCAAGTTTTACAGCCTCAAATTCGACAATGTCAGCTACTGCTATTGGGACATGCCCCATTTAGAAGTAATTCTGGCCACTTAATCTAGCTACATCAGCTAAAACATGGACTGCATTGTTGCTCTCTCTTCCTATTTTGACAACCTGGACACGACAACAACTGTCGATCAGGTTGTTGATATCCTAAAAAAATCTTTTTCTGAGGCACCAAATAAACCCTTACAATAATCCGTGATGTAGAACTTTAGGTGCTCATGGCTCTCAATTGTACCCTTCTCTCGAAATAGCGAACGAATACTTTTTTCCAATGTCTGCCATTGGCAGGACTATGGAAGTACCTACTAGAAGGTATCACGAAACAAACAACAGCGAATCATTCTCCCCGTATATAGAGAGCATCCTTAATCTTCAGGAATCTATCAACATACATTCATTTCACAGGTACAAACACAACACATTAGTTCACTACACGAACAATTGACCATGTACTTCAACGTCAGAGAAAAGAACGAAAACTAGTCATATTTCCCCCAAATAGGACCATTTAATTCCCAGACGCCGACTGAATCATCTAACGACCAAAATGTACAAGGTTCTCTATAGGCGGCAGGACACTGCGCTCTAGACATTTTGCACCGTCATGATGGCGAGGGCCTCCCTCGCCTGCCCAATGATGTTGAACACCGTCGCGGCGATGTGCGACGGCGTCAGCCCCGCCTCCGCCAGCTGATCGGCCGGTGATCCGTGATCGATGTACCTGTCGGGAAGCACCACCGGCCGCCACTGCACAACCCAAAAAAAAAAAGTTACTTCTGTCATAAGCATCGCAGGGGTTCGTGACCGGAGGGTGACTTACTGACTTATCAATGGTGCATAATTGAGTACCTTAAGTTTGCCGTCGAGAAGGCCATCCAGGGCCATGAACTGAGCCACGTGAGAGCCGAATCCTCCAATGGATCCTTCCTCGACGGTGATGATCACCTCGTGGGACTTGGCGAGCCTCCTGATGAGGGCGTGGTCCAATGGCTTGCAGAACCTACCGTCGGCGACGGTGACCCTGAGGCCGTGCTCCTCCACGATGGACGCCGCCGCCATGCAGTACTGCACCGCGGAACCGTACCCCAGCAGCGCCACCCTCTCACCCTCAATCATAATCCTCCCTTTGCCCACCTGCGAAACAGATTAACATGGATCAGTCGTTAGTCAAGCACACGATCTTCAAGGTGTTCTTTGAGTCATGAATCTTGAAATCGAAACGTACCTCGATGGGAATGCCTTTGTAGTTCTCGGGCAACGGTACGCCGATGCCATTGCCTCTCGGGTATCGGAAGCACGAGGGGCGGTCGTCGATGGCCGCGGCGGTGGCGACCATGTTCAGCAGCTCGGCCTCGTCGGAGGGGGCCATGACGACCATGTTGGGAAGGCAAGCCATGAACGTCACGTCGAAGGCCCCGCAGTGGGTCGGCCCGTCGGCGCCGACCAGCCCCGCCCTGTCCATGGCGAACCTGACGGGAAGCTTCTGGAGGTCCACGTCGTGCACGACCTGGTCGTAGCCTCTCTGGAGGAAGGAGGAGTAGATGGCGCAGAAGGGCTTGAGCCCCTCGCAGGCCAGGCCGGCGGCGAAGGTGACGGCGTGCTGCTCCGCGATCCCGACGTCGAAGCACCGGTTCGGGAAGCGGCGGAGGAAGTAGTTGAGCCCCGTGCCGCCCCCCATGGCCGCGTGGATGGCCACGATCTTGCTGTCCTGCTCCGCCTCGGCGATCAGCGCCTCCGCGAAGTAGTTGGTGTAGGACAGCGTCTTGGCCGGTGTCTTGAACTGCTTCCCCGTCGCCGGGTCGAACTTAGCCACACCTGAACCATCGATCACACCAATTAACTTCTAAATTCCCGCATATATGGTCCATCCAATGCAAGATGTGAAGCTAAATTATAGCAGTATATGTTACCGTGGTACTTGTCGGAGGCACGCTCGGCGTAGGGGTAGCCGCGGCCTTTCTCGGTGATGACATGGATGAGCACCGGGCCGGTGGTCTTGGTGCCCTTGACCTCCCGGAGGATGGTGATGAGGTCGTCTATGTTGTGGCCGTCGACGGGGCCGATGTAGTAGAGCCCGAGCTCCTCGAACAGCGACGAACCGGAGCCGCTGATCATGCCGCGGGCGTACTCGTCCACCTTCGCCGCAATCTCGTGCACGGACCCGCCGATTTGCTTCGTCACTCCCTGATGAACAAAACACGCGGGTCAATACATGCAAGTCAGACTTGAATATGTGGGCCTCATTTGTTCTTCCTGGCCCAACATCAAAGAACACCGGTTAGACCCTAGTTTAGTTAAATCTGGACAGCCCGGCCCATTATCGTAGTAGTATCAATTTGAACTTTCATCATGTGCTCTGTTTTGGTTCTCCAAAATACTGTGTGTTGTTTTGGTATGTTTGGAACTATGGATCGCAACTGAGTGAAGATAAATTATCATATGAGTCAAATCTAGTTATAATAAAAAAAGATTCACTCTTCTATCCTGGATGTGATATTAGACTTAAGCTGGAGTACGTCACGTTTTCTTGTAGAATTAAGCCACGTCGCGTGCCAAGATGCTCGCTCGGGCTGTTTTGGTGAAAACAAAATGCTAGTGGGCAGTACTAGACATGCTACTCTCTGGGTTTTATCGCCACTTTTTGGCGGATATAGCTATGACATGCACACCTGGCATAGATGGAGTATACGTACGTGCATTGTATCCGGAGGAACAGCTAGTTTTGGCATTGTATCCGGAAGCATACAAAAATTTAATGAATACAAATTTCGTAAGATACGCCACAGCGACACTGACACGTTTGCTTCCATTTTATATCTGTTGCTGATAGATGATGATTTCCTTATCATTTCCCCAATTAAATTATAAATTTATTTATTTTCAAGTAAGTCTCAAGTTGCATCATGTGCATACGACTTGCTAGAGTTCCTTTCTATAAACCTACTGCTATGTCATCTCAAGTGTTGTTACAGAAAGAGAAATGATTTCCTTCCGCGTGCGACGGGAGGTCGAGGTCGGTCCGTGTATGTGTATGTTGATACCGTCGATTTTATGCTTTAAGATTCGTGCCACGCTGTTTCATCTGCCATCGAGTTTCATTTTGTTTCGGTTTGATCCCGACAAATTGAAACGAAAAACTAGAATGTAATGAAACCGAATAAAACAGTGCACGGGAGGTCCCATGCACGAAAAAATCGCCGGGTTGTTGAAAAAAACCCTTATTACTATGCAGCTAGTTTTAATTTGATTCTACACCAGTACTTCAATTCAACGTTCCATCCCGGCCCGTACTATCTATCCAGTGTTAGTGTGGAAACATTTGTGAGGTCATACCTTGGCCACCTCCCGGAGCTCCCTGAGCGGCCGGCTGGACTGCAGCTTGCTGAGGGCGCCGCTGAGAGCGCCCACGGGCGGCGCCGGCCCGTCGAGTGTCGCCGTCGGCAGCGACACCTGCTTGTTGTCGTTGAGTATCACGATCATGTCGGAGTCGAGGTAGCCAGCGTTGTTCATGGCCTCGTAGGCCTGCCCGGCTGTCATGGCCCCGTCGCCGATCACCGCCACCACGTTGTTCTTGCCGCCCTTGAGGTCCCTCCCGACGGCCATCCCTGCGAAGTTCCAATCAAGCACACGCGGACACAGTTAATCAATTGACATGTACTCTCACAGGATTTTTTTGAGAAAATTAACTACACGATCAGATGCGGAGACGAATAGATAATTGGTACTTACCGAGAGCGGCGGATATGGTGGTGGAGCTGTGTCCGGTGCCGAAGCTGTCGTACTCGCTCTCCGAGCGCTTGATGAAGCCAGACAATCCGTCGGTCTGCCGCATCGTCGGCATCTTGTCACGCCGCCCCGTGAGGATCTTGTGGGGATACGACTGCGAGCACAGGAATAAACAAAAGGGGATGATTAAACGGGAGCTGATCTTCGTATCCCCTCACATGGCGCGGCACGTTATCCCAATCCGGGGTACACCGATATCTGCAAGTCAATTGTGCATTGCTGAGTTTGGTTTACCTGGTGTCCGACGTCCCAGAGGAGCTTGTCCTGCGGGGTGTTGAAGACGTAGTGCAGCGCGACGGTGAGCTCGACGACGCCGAGGCTGGACCCGAGGTGGCCGCCGGTCTTGGAGACGTGGAAGATCACGTCGGAGCGGAGCTCGTCGGAGAGCTGCTGCAGCTCCTTGAGGGAGAGGTTCTTCATGTGGATGGGGTAGTTCACCGTGTCCAGCAGCGGGGTGGGCGGCCGCTGCGAGTGGTACTCTGCCTCCCTCTCCGACAGCGACGCAGAAATGCAGGACCTCCTCCTCGGCTGCACCTGATTGATTGGCAAATTAGAACGAAGAAGCAGGAATTGGATCGACAGGAACATATACGAATCAACCGTGGACCAGGCTAGAGCAGAGGAGGCTTGTGCTTACCTTGAGAGGCCGGGCATGGAGCTCGATGGCGGAAGGGGAATGGTGTTCCTGAGGCAGCACGCCGAGAAAGCCACGTGCGAGGGAGAACGTCGACGGGAGCGCCATTGTTTCTTCTTCTCCTCAAGATTGCAACACCTTAACTATCGTCCTATCCTCTCCTTGGAAACAAGTGAATCCAAAAAATGAGTGTCCCAGTGCGTCCAAGCGCTTACAGCAAGTGGCAACTGGCAAGGTGACACTATGCGGCGTACACGAATATGGGTGGGGATCTGGGAAGTGGAGCGGGAGAGTGACGAGGTGCTCCGTGCTCGGGATTAGGGGTGTGCGCGTGTTCTATAGTGGTGTGGGCGGGTGATGGAGGGGGTGAGGCCGGATGGCGATAGGCTGTGCGGGTGACCACCGAGGCCATTGCCCGGCGTGTGGCTGGTATTCGTTCGGCCGTGCCCGATCTTGGGTGCTCGCTTTTTCGTTCGTCGCTGCACCGAGAGGGCAGGCAGCTCGAGCAATCTCGGGGGAGAGAGCGAAATGGGTACCCTACTTATCCAGCATCCCATTGGGCCAGCTCGACAAAGTATCACGAGAGGATAATGGGAGATATTCGTAGGAGCTAACACTGGAAGTACCAATTATGAAAAGATTGAAAAAACAGGAAAGGGGAACCGGAATTCATGGATATTCTCCTCTTCTTCAGAAAACAATGCTATAATAATAATAGGAAAAAGGGATAAAATAACTTATGAAAAAAGCATAAATAATTGAAACTGTTTATAAACAGGTAAGACTTGATTTACACATTTTTTACTCTTAGGCCAGGTCACAATTTTCGCAAAAACATATAGGACGCCTCTAGCGTGCGGCTCGGCGTCTGATGGTTGCATCGAGTGCATTTTTCGTACATCGTATGTTCCTATCGTTTCAACTATTGACTTGGTAGAAACGGAAACCAACCCGATAACGACGTAGTTGACTCTTTATGGGTGTGCATGTTCCTCAATTCATGTCACACACACCACGCACGTGATCCCATGAGAAAATCATGGGAAAACTCCCGCGTACTAACACCTAGCGCGCCCCTCGCGGAAATTCCGGGATGTTCTCCTCTTCTTGAGAAAACAATTATAATAGGGCGCATCTAGCATGCGCCTCGGCGCCTGATAGTAGCATCGGGTGCATTTTTCGTATGTCGTATGTTCCTATCATTCCAACTATTGACTTGGTAGAAACGGAAACCAACCTGACAATGACGTAGTTGACTCTTTATGGTGTGCATGTTCCTCAATTCATATCACAGACACCACGAACGTGATCCCATGAGAAAATCATGGGAAAACTCCCGCGTACTAACACCCAGCGCGCGCCCCTCACGGAAATCCCGGGATATTCTCCTCTTCTTGAGAAAACAGTTATATAATATGGCGCCTCTAGCATGCGCCTCGGCGTCTGATGGTAGCTTCGAGTGCATTTTGCGTACGTGTCGTATGTTCCTATCATTTCAACTATTGGTAGAAATGGAAACCAACGAGTGCATTTTCGTACGTTGTATGTTCCTTTCGTTTCAACTATTGACTTGGTAGAAATGGAAACCAACCCGATAAAAACATAGTTGACTCTTCATAGGTGTGTATGTTTCTCAATTCATGTCACACACCACACACGTGATCCTAATAGAAAATCATGGGAAAACTCCCGCGTACTAACACCTAGCGCGCTCCTCACGGAAATCCCAAGATGTTCTCCTTTTCTTGAGAAAACAATTATATAATAGGGCACCTCTAGCATGTGCCTCGGTGTCTGATGGTAGCATCGAGAGCATTTTTCATACATCATATATGTTCCTATCGTTCCAACTATTGACTTGGTAGAAATGGAAACCAACCCGACAACGATTTAGTTGACTCTTCACGGGTGTGCATGTTTCTCAATTCATGTCACACACCACGCACGTGATCCTAGGATAAAACCGTGGGAAAACTCCGGCGTACTAACACCCACCGCGCCCCCTCGCGGAAATCCTGGGATGTTCTCCCCCTTGAGAAAACAATTATAGAACAGGGTGCCTCTAGCATGCGCATCGTCGTCTGATGGTAGCATCGAGTGCATTTTTCATACATAATTTGTTCATATCGTTCCAACTATTGACTTGGTAGAAATGAAAACCAACCCAACAACAAGCGTAGTTGACTCTTTATAGGTGTGCATGTTCCTCAATTCATGTCACACACCACGCACGTGATCGTAGGAGAAAATCACGGGAAAACTCTCGCGTACTATCACTCAGCGCGTTCCCCCTCGTGAAAATCCCGGGATATTGTTTATTACCTGCCCAAACAAACCCCAGTCCTCCCTCTCCAAACCCTAATCGCCAACCCGACTTTGCCCCCCCCTATGTTGCCAATGAACTTGCGCCCAACATCGCCAAGGTAAGGCAAATTGGTCTTG
The DNA here is from genome assembly GCA_030979885.1 of Lolium multiflorum. Classification (NCBI taxonomy): domain Eukaryota; kingdom Viridiplantae; phylum Streptophyta; class Magnoliopsida; order Poales; family Poaceae; genus Lolium; species Lolium multiflorum. The sequence continues at coordinate 165,599 of JAUUTY010000683.1, read as the reverse complement.
GAATAGATCTGCATCAGGGCATGCTACATCAACCGGACAACAGGTAGAACCTCCCCATTCTTCCATGGATATTCTACTCTCCCATGAACCCTACCTTTTTGCTCCCTATTAGGTAGTCCATCCAGTTAATATAGGCAAAATTCATTGTCAAGAAGTGCAAATTCATCTGCTAATCCAATAAAAAAAAGTGAGGTACTCTAGGGCAACTACGTGGTCTAACCAGTGCAGCTTGTGAGCTATTCATGCAACTTTTAATATAAATTAGGCAAGCCAGTATATGTAAAAAAATAGTATATGCAACTTATGAGTTATCCATTCAAGTTTTAATATTCTCCTCATCCACAAAAGAATGTCTCAACTTTATCTAGATTTATATATATCTACATCTAAAATGTGTCTAGATACATGTAAAATTAGACAAAGTTGAGCCATCCGTTTTTTTATGACGGAGGGACTATAAGAAAATAGCTATTGTATGGCCAACTTTGTGGTCTGTTCCATGCAACTTATGAACTAACCATGCAACTTGGCATTTAACTCATGCAACTTTTTAGGTAATTTGGGCAACTTAGGGGCCAGGCATTCTAACCATGCAACTTATGAGTTATTCATGTAATATGATACAAATTAGGCAAGATATATGGAGGTGGGCAATGTATGGTCCAAAAACTGGTACTACTCCTGGAATTAATTATCTGAGGGCACGCCCCAGTTTTTGTGGAACAACTTTTCAGAAAATTCTTCTCACCTAAGCAAAGTAAAAAAAGGTAGCTATTCCAGGGGAAACTTTTTGGTTTGTTCCATGAAACTTATTAACTATTCCATGCAACTTGTCACTTAACTGCTACACCCTTTTAGATAATCTAGGCAATTTAGCATATCAGGGCATAACTGTAAAAAAAGAATGTTTTTGGACCAAAACCTGGTAGTATCCTGCTGCCAACCATATCAGGGCATGCAAGCATCTCCACAGAGGTCCATGTGGGCAATTTTGATGGAACATGTGTGAACGTAATATACTGTAGAGGCAACTTCTCGGTAAAACTATCCATCTAATCTAGGCAAAAAGTCTCAGCTTACAACCTCGAAAAAACATGCAATTGTTGTGATAAATGCTGGAAAATTTTCGAAGTTAATTTGCACATATGCTAAAACTAGCAACAAAAAAAATAGCTAAATACAGGGTCAACTGTGAGTACTTTCAAAAATAGGCAACTTGTTAGCTACATGCATGCAAATTACGAGCTAATCCATGCATGCAACTTCATGGAAATAATGTAATAATCTATCTACATAAAGTGATGCAACTTTATGTAGACCGTAAGAAACTATCTATCCCCGAAAAATCTTTGCATATTATATGGACATACCGGTGTCAAAAAATTATGAAGCAACTATCTAGCCCGAACAAGTGGTACAACTTCCTGTTGACTCTAAGCAAAACTACCTGCACGATCTAGGGAGGAATGTGCACCGGCACATTGATGTTTTGCACAACGCGCAATTGGGAAACCCCAAGAGGAAGGTATAATGAGCACAGTAGCAAGTTTTCTCTCAGTAAATAACCAAGGTTTAATCGATCAGTAGGAGAAATAAATCACTTCTAGAGGTGTTGCTAGCTGACTTTGGCAGGCGCACTACCGGTGTCAGCAACAACGTGGAACCTACACACAGCACAATCAAAATACTTTGCCCCAACTTAAAGTGAGGTTGTCAATCTCACCGGTTTTGCTGAAAATAAAGGATTAAACTATAGTGTGGAAAGAGATGTTTGTTTGCAGTGAAATAAAGAGAACATTGTGTGGATGCCAGAAAAAGAGTTGTTGTCGTGGAAGTTGGCAATAGAAAGAACAGGTATTTGCAGTGTAAAAGAAAGGACCGGGGTCCACAGTTCACTAGAGGTGTCTCTCCATAAAGATAAATAACATGTTGGGTGAATAAATTACAGCTGGGCAATTGACAGAATAAATACCATACATGACAAGATGATTACTATGAGATTCATTTGGGCATTACAACAAGATTCATAGACCGTAATCCAACTACGTCTATGACTAATAATACACCTTCCGGTTAGCATCCGTACCCCTTTCAGTATTAAGTTGCAAGCAACAGATTATTGCATTAAGTAAAGTGTGTAAAGTAAACAATAGAATTATCCTTGGATAAAGCATTGTTGTTTTCTCCCTAGTAGCAACAACACATCTACAACCATAGAAATTATTGTCACTCTCCCAGATTACTAGAAGCATGAACCCACTACCGAGCATAAATATTCCCTCTTGAAATCACAAGCACATACTTGGCCAGAGCATGCAAGATCACAAATAACATATGATAAGTATATAATCAATCTCAACCATAGTATTCAATATTCATCGGATCCCAGCAAACGCAACATGTAGCATTACATAAAGATGATCTTGATCATGATAGGCAGCTCACAAGATCTAAACATGAAGCATAAAGTGGAGAAGACAACCATCTAGCTACTGCTATGGACCCGTAGTCCAGATATGAACTACTCATGCATCACTTCGGAGGCGGACGGCCTCCGGTGATGATCTCCCTCCCGGCAGTGTGTCGGGAAAGGCTTCAGAACCCTCCGAGCTAGGGTCAACGACGGCGGCCGCGACAAAACTTTTCGTGGATAGAGGCTGAAGTATTTAGGTTTTTCACGATCAGATGAATTTATAGGCGGAATGGTGAGGTTGGTGGGCGCCCGAGGGGCCCACACCATACCTAGGCGCGACCAGGGGTGGGCCGCGCCTAGGGGTGGTGTGGCCACTGATGTCTACGGGTGCTTCTATTCTTGTAGACAGTGTTGGGCCTCCAAGAGCAGAGGTTTGTAGAACAGCAGCAAGTTTTCCCTTAAGTGGATCACCCAAGGTTTATCGAACTCGGGAGGAAGAGGTCAAAAATATCCCTCTCAAGCAACCCTGCAATCACGAAACAAGAAGTCTCTTGTGTCCCCAACACACCTAATACACTTGTCGATGTATAGGTGCACTAGTTCGGCGAAGAGATAGTAAAACACAGGTGGTATAGATGGTGGTAATATTGCAGAAAGTAAAGATGCAGTAAAACAGTAAACAAGCGGCGCCAGAAAATAGCTTGTGGCGTGGGAAGCAATTCTTTATGGTGGAAACAAGGCCTAGGGATCATACTTTCACTAGTGGACACTCTCAACATTGATCACATAATAAATAAGTTCTCTTCCTTGTGCTACATATACTCTTGTTGGATAATGAACACCACTAATTGTGTAGGGCTACAAGAGCTCCCTCAAGCCGGAGTTAACAAGCGCCACAACATTCGATATTCATATTTAAGTAACCTTCGAGCATAATAGATCTTTGCAAAATAGACCAAGTACTAACATAGCATGCACACTGTCACCATCACACTATGAAGGAGGCATAGATCACATCAATACTATCATAGCGATAATCAACTCCATAACCTACAAGAGATTATGATCATAATCTACGACAAGAACTACACAATGCACACACTGTCACCATTACATCATGCAGGAGGAATAGACTACTTTAATAACATCACATGAGTAGCACATAGATAAATAGTGATATAAAACACATTGCAATCATAAAGGGATATAAATAAGCACTTCACTATGCCATTCATAACAGTGAATAAGTATTCTGTGAAATATAGCCTAAGAGACCCACACGGTGCACACACTGTCACCTTTACACACGTGGGACAAGGAGTCTCAGGAGATCACATAAGTAAAACCCACTTGACTAGCATAATGACATCTAGATTACAAGCATCATCATATGAATCTCAATCATGTAAGGCAGCTCATGAGATTATTGTATTGAAGTACATAGGAGAGAGATGAACCACATAGCTACCGGTACGCCCGAGCCTCGATGGAGAACTACTCCTCCTCATGGGAGACAAGCGGTGATGAAGATGGCGGTGGTGTCGATGGAGAAGCCTTCGGGGCACTTCCCCGTCCGCGGCGTGCCGAACAGAGACTCCTGTCCCCCGGATCTTGGCCGCGATGGCGGCGGCTCGGAAGGTTTCGCGTACCGTGGCTTATTCGTCTCGGGTTTTAGGTCGGGACCTTATAGGCGAAAGGCGGAGTCGGAAGGGCTACGGGGCCACACACTCGGCGCCCCCCTCTGGCCGCGCTGCCATGGTGTGTGGGGCCCTGTGGCCCCTCTCCTCTCGGGTGTGGAAGCTTCGTGTAAATATAAGATCTTGGGCGTTGATTTCGTCCGATTCCGAGAATATTTCCTTACTAGGATTTCGAAACCAAAAATAGGAACCGGCACTTCGGCATCTCGTCAATAGGTTAGTTAGGAAAATGCATCAAAACGATATAAAGTGTGAACAAAACATGTAGGTATTGTCATAAAACAAGCATGGAACATCGAAATTATAGATACGTTTGAGACGTATCGCATCCCCAAGCTTAGTTCCTACTCGTCCTCGAGTAGGTAAACGATAACACAAATAATTTCCGAGGTGACATGCTACCATCATAATCTTGATCAACATTATTGTAAAGCATATGACATGAATGGAGTGATTCAAAGCAATATCTATAGTTTGCTAACAAATAGATAACATATAGCAAAACTTTTCATGAATAGTACTTTCAAGACAAGCATCAAAAAGTCTTGCATAAGAGTTAACTGATACGTCTCCAACATATCCATAATTTCTGATGTTCCATGCTTGTTTTATGACAATACCTACATGTTTTGCTCACACTTTATAATGTTTTTATGCGTTTTCCGGAACTAACCTATTAACAAGATGCCACGGCCAGTTCCTGTTTTGTTGTTTTTGGTTCCGAAAGGCTGTTCGGGCAATATTCTCGGAATTCGACAAAACGAAGACCCGGCATCCTATTTTTCCGGAACCTTCCAGAAAGTCAAGGGGACCAGAGGGGAGGCCGGGCCCCACACCGGCGCGGCCCCAGGGGGCGCGCGCCCTGTTGTGTGGCGGCTCCGTGCCCCCTCCGACTCCGTCTCTTCGCCTATATAAGCCCTTTCGACCTAAAAACGCGATACCAATTGACGAAACTCCAGAAAGACTCCGGGGGCGCCGCGCCATCGCGAAACTCCAATTTGGGGACAGAATCTCTGTTTCGGCACCTGCGGGACGGGGAAGTGCCCCGGAAGCCATCTCCATCAACGCCACCGCCTCCATCATGCTCCGTGAGTAGTTCCCCCATGGACTACGGGTTCTAGCTGTAGCTAGTTGGTATTCTCTCCCCATGTACTTCAATACAATGATCTCATGAGCTGCCTTACATGATTGAGATTCATCTGATGTAATCGGTGTTGTGTTTGTTGGGATCCGATGGATTGTTACATTATGATTAGTCTATCTATAAAGTTTGTGAAGTTATTGTTGCTGCAATCTTGTTGTGTTTAATGCTTGTCACTAGGGCCCGAGTGGCATGATCTTAGATTTAAGCTCTATAATTATTGCTTAGATTGTATCTACAAGTTGTTTGCACATGTCTATGTCCGGAACCCGAGGCCCCAAAGTGACAGAAATTGGGACAACCGGAGGAAGGCGTAGGTATGAGGATCACATATTTTCACGGAGTGTTAATGCTTTGCTCAGGTCTATTAAAAGGAGTACCTTAATTACAGTGTTCCCTTGAGGCCCGGCTGCCACGGCTGGTTGGACAAAAGATGTTGTACAAGTTTCTCATTGCGAGCACGTATGACTATATATGGAAAACATGCCTACATGATTAATAATCTTGATGTTCTGTCTTAATGCTATTTCAATCCTATCAATTGCCCAACTGTAATTGTTCACCCAACACTTGTTATTGGAGAGTTACCACTAGTGTAGATAGCTGGGAACCCCGGTCCATCTCTCATCATCATATACTCGTTCTACATGTCATTGGAAGTAGTATCAACTATTTTCTGTGTCATTGCTCTCATTCTTTGCTACTGTGTATTCTGTTACTACTTCTCTCATATTATTGCTACTTTCACATCACCCCGTTACTAGTGCTTTTCAGGTGCAGCTGAATTGACAACTCAGTTGTTAAGGCTTATAAGTATTCTTTACCTCCCCTTGTGTCGAATCAATAAATTTGGGTTTTACTTCCCTCGAAGACTGTTGCGATCCCCTATACTTGTGGGTTATCATTAACTCATAAAGCAGTAAATTCAAAGTAAAGGCATCGAAGCAACACAAAGGAAGATATAAGTTTCAGTAGTTGCTTTCAACTTTCAACATGCATATCTCATGGATAATTGTCAACATAGAGTAATATGATGAATGCAAATAAGCAAGTATGTAAGAATCAATGCACAGTTGACACAAGTGTTTGCTTTTAAGGTGGAAGGAAATAGGTAAACTGACTCAACAATAAAGTAAAAGAAAGGCCCTTCGCAGAGGGAAGCAGGATTAAATCATGTGCTAGAGCTTTTCAAGTTTTGAAATCATATAGAGAGCATAAAAGTAAAATTTTGAGAGGTGTTTGTTGTTGTCAACGAATGGTAATGGGTACTCTAACTACCTTATCAACCAGAATTTCAAGAGCGGCTCCCATGAAGGACGTTATCTCTACCAGCAAGGTAGATCATCCCTCTTCTCTTTTGTTTGCACATGTACTTTAGTTTTATTTATTAGATGACACTCCCCCAACCTTTTGCTTACACAAGCCATGGCTAACCGAATCCTCGGGTGCCTTCCAACATTCACATACCATGGAGGAGTGTCTATTTGCAAATTTAAGTTGCTTACTGATAGATCAGGGCAAAACATGTGAAGAGAATTATTAATGCAAGTTAATTAATTGGGGCTGGGAACCCCGTTGCCGGCTCTTTTTGCAAAATTATTGGATAAGCGGATGAAGCCACTAGTCCATTGTGAAAGTCTGTCAAGTAAATGACAAGATCGAAAGATAAAACACCACATACTTCCTCATGAGCTATAAAACATTGACACAAATAAGAGATAATAGCTTTTGAATTGTTTAAAGGTAGCACATGAAGTATTTACTTGGAATGGCAGGAAATACCACATAGTAGGTAGATATGGTGGACACAAATGGCATGGGTTTTGGCTCAAGGTTTTGGATGCACGAGAAGCATTTCCTCTCAGTACAAGGTTTGGGCTAGCAAGGTTGTTTGAAGCAAACACAAGTATAAACCGGTACAACAAAACTTACATAAGAACATATTGCAAGCATTATAAAACTCTACACTGTCCTCCTTGTTGCTCAAACACTTTTACTAGAAAATATCTAAACCTTAGAGAGACCAATCATGCAAACAAAATTTCAACAAGCTCTACAGTAGTTCTTCATTAATAGGTTAAACTACATGATGCAAGAGCTTAAACATGATTTATGAGAGCTCAAAACAATTGCCAAGTATCAAGTTATTCAAGACCATATGAAGCATTTTCTTATTCCAACCAAATAGCAACAAGTGAAGCGATCAACTTTCTCCCTTGAACATTAAAAGCTAAGAACACATGTGTTCATATGAACCAGCGGAGCGTGTCTCTCTCCCACACAAGGATGAACTTATTCAGAGAACTAAGATAACAAAACAAAAAATAAAAGCACAGACGCTCCAAGTAAAATACATAAGATGTGTGAATAAAAATATAGTTTCACTAGAAGAAACCCGATAAGTTGTCGATGAAGAAGGGGATGCCTTGGGCATCCCCAAGCTTAGATGCTTGAGTCTTCTTAAAATATGCAGGGATGAACCACCGGGGCATCCCCAAGCTTAGACCTTTCACTCTTCTTGATCATAGTATATCACCCTCTTCTATTGACCCTTGAAAACCACACCAAACTTCAAGCAAACTCATTAGAGGGTTAGTGCATAATCAAAATTCACATGTTCAGAGGTGACACAATCATTCTTAACACTTCTGGACATTGCACAAAACTTCTGAAAGTTAATGGAACAAAGAAACTCATTCAACTTAACAAAAGCAATGCGAAATAAAAGGCAGAATCTGTCAAAAACACAACAGTCCGTAAAGACGAACCTGAAAGGGGCACTTAACTTGCTCAAACGGAAAAACTCAAAACTAATGAAAGTTGCGTACATATCTGTGGATCACGCTCGTAAATTTGCAGATTTTTTCGAATTGCTTACAGAAACTTGTGCCAGAATTCATGACAGACAGCAATGCTGTTTCTGCGCAGCAATCCAAATCTAGCATCAACTTTACCATAGAGACTTTACTTGGCACAAAAACATGATAAGGAGAGGTTGCTACAGTAGTAAACAACTTCCAAGACTCAACAAAACAAAAATTGCTGTAGTAAAATAAACACATGGTTATCTCCCAAGAAGTTCTTTCTTTATAGCCATTAAGATGGGGTCAGTAATTTTAATGATGCTCTCATGAAAATAGGAAATGAAGCAAAAGAGAGCATAAAGACGCAAATTCAAAACACATTTAAGCCTAACCCACTTCCTATGAAAAGGAATCTTGTACACAAATAGATTCATGAAGAACAAAGTGGCAAGCATAGATAAGCAACACAAGCGCAATTTCAAGATTCTCAACATAAAGAGGGGAAACTTAATATTATTGAGATGCATATAACCATGTTTCCCTCTCTCATAATAACTTTCAGTAGCATCATGAATAAATTCAACAATATAACTATCACATAAAACATTCTTGTCATGAGCCTCATGCATAAAATTATTACTCTCCACATAAGCATAATCAATTTTATTAGTTGTAGTGGGAGCAAATTCAACAAAGTAGCTATCATTATTATTCTCATCAAATGTAGGAGGCATAGTATAATCATAATAAAATTTACTCTCCATAGTAGGTGGCACCAAAAGACCACTATCATTATAATCATCATAAATAGGAGGCAAAGTATCATCAAAGAAAATTTTCTCCTCAATGCTTGGGGGACTAAAAATATCATGCTCATCAAAACCAGCTTCCCCAAGCTTAGAATTTTCCATATCATTAACAACAATGGTGTTCAAAGCGTTCATACTAATATCATTGTTACCAGCATGCAAATAAGATTCCATAGGTTTTTTAATTTTCGCAGCAAACAATCCATGTCTTAACTCAGGAAATATATAGAAATAAAAGCTCACTGTTGCTTTCCATTATGCCTAACTAGTGTAAACAAGAAACCAAAAGATGCAATTGCAGGATCTAAAGAAAATAGCTTCGAGTACTTACAACGGCGCCGGAAAATAGCTTAGTAGCCGAGATCCGGAGTGTGAGTACCTTTTACCTTTCCTCCCCTTGCGGGAAAATAGCTTGATGTCTACTCACGCTTCTTTTCCTGTAGACAGTGTTGGGTCTCCAAGAGCAGAGGTTTGTAAAACAGCAGCAAGTTTTCCCTTAAGTGGATCACCCAAGGTTTATCGAACTCGGGAGGAAGAGGTCAAAGATATCCCTCTCAAGCAACCCGCAATCACGATACAAGAAGTCTCTTGTGTCCCCAACACACCTAATACACTTGTCGGATGTATAGGTGCACTAGTTCGCGAAGAGATAGTAAAACACAGGTGGTATAGATGGTGGTAATATTGCAGAAACTAAAGATGCAAAACGGTAAACAAGCGGCGCAAAATAGCTGCACGTGAAAGCAATTCTTTGTGGTGCAAACAAGGCCTAGGGATCATACTTTCACTAGTGGACACTCTCAACATTGATCACATAATAAATAAGTTCTCTTCCTTGTGCTACATATACTCTTGTTTGATAATGAACACCACTAATTGTGTAGGATTACACGAACCCTCAATGCCGGAGTTAACTAGCTCCACAACATTCGATATTCATGTTTAAGTAACCTTAGAGTATAATAGATCTTTGCAAAATAGACCAAGTACTAACATAGCATGCACACTGTCACCATCACACTATGAAGGAGGCATAGATCACATCAATACTATCATAGCGATAATCAACTCCATAACCTACAAGAGATTATGATCATAGCCTACGACAAGAACTACACGATGCACACACTGTCACCATTACACCATGCAGGAGGAATAGACTACTTTAATAACATCACATGAGTAGCACATAGATAAATAGTGATACAAAACACATTGCAATCATAATGGGATATAAATAAGTACTTCACTATGCCATTCATAACAGTGAATAAGTATTCTGTGAAATATAGCCTAAGAGACCCACACGGTGCACACACACTGTCACCTTTACACACGTGGGACAAGGAGTCTCCGGAGATCACATAAGTAAAACCCACTTGACTAGCATAATGACATCTAGATTACAAGCATCATCATATGAATCTCAATCATGTAAGGTAGCTCATGAGATTATTGTATTGAAGTACATGGGAGAGAGATGAACCACATAGCTACCGGTACAGCCCCGAGCCTCGATTCCATAGGTTTTTTAATTTTCGCAGCAAACAATCCATGTCTTTGTTACCACCCGATTTTGGCCAAATCAGGAGGTGGGCCGTAAGTGAAAATGGACTTGAAGGACGTACACGTGGAACATCTTCGAAGCGGCCTCGCGCTAAGAGTTTGGGCTTAATTGCCCGTGTATCTGTAACATATTAGATCGTGTTGTAATCTAGATTAAAGAGATAGAGTCCGGCCCGTGCACGGTTAGGTGCACGCCTCAATTAGAAAGTCCCTTGGACTATAAATATGTATCTAGGGTTATCGGAAAAGGAGGACAATCACCGTTCAACCAAAACAAACCAATCTCGGCGCATCGCCACCCCTTTCCTACGAGGGTTCTTACCGGTAAGCATCATGCTGCCTAGATCGCATCTCGCGATCTAGGCAGCGTAAAGCTTAGTATTGTTCATGCGTTGCTCGTCTGAAGCCTTTTTGATGGCGAGCAACGTAGTTATCATTAGATGTGTTAGGGTTAGCATTGTTCTTCACGTAATATGCTATCGTAGTGCAACCCTTGCATATCTAGCTGCCCTTACGTCTATCCACGTAAGGGCAGCATCTTGCTTGATCATGCTTAGTAGATCCGATCCGTTATAGTTGCTCCCTGCATGCATTAGTTTAATATCTGCATAGTTAGGCCTTATCTGGGGTCGGAGGATCCGGTGGTGCGTTAGATGTTGTTTACCGTCCCTGCGAGGGATGTTCCGGGGATCAACGTTATGTTGGTTTTAGGCCTCTCGTAGGGGTAGTTTGCATCGTCTTTCGTAGCTGCTAGGCCCGATCGCACGTAGGACGTTCCGATTATGCGGTGAAAACCCTAAACTGGCGTGGATCGTTTTAGCTTTGTCTTGATCAAGCAGGATCCCCATGCCATTGCTAATCCATCAAGGACCATGGGGCGATCGGCTCTTTGAGCCGATCCACAACCCGAGAGCCGATAAGGCTCGTATTTAATGTGCACGTGTCTACCATGCAGGAACAATCGAAGCACTAACACCTTTCCGACAGGTCTAGGTCGGGTGGCACGCCCAGCAACCGGACGCGCGCGGAAGATTTGCGGGACGACGCGAGGTGCCAGGGATCCACTAAGCGGCCCTAGGAGCCTCCCGGCTCTTCGTGTTGCTTAACCAAAGCCCGTCGGGGGTTTTGGAGGGTAACACATTCAGCCGGTGGGACACCTCTTCAACATCTACGTCAACATCGGCATCCGAGATGGCAGAGGAACAGATCACGTACGAGGAACTCCCTCCGGACCACAAGATAAAGTACGACGAGTTGAAAGCCATCTGTGAAGCCGAACTCATCGGCTCCTTTGAGAAGACCCGGTCGCACGGCGTTAGATTCAAAGGATTCACGCCACAAGGCGTCCTTGAAGGGTGGATCTGTCTCTCCTTCACGAACATACCCAAGCCCTGCGTCGGGAGATCAACTATGTGGTGGCCCATTCACCGCATCGGCACTCCGAGCCTGGTGAACACTCGGAGCGCGTTGCGCTCCGGGTGGTGCAAGAGATCATGGAGCGTCGTTACTCCCCTTCGGGACCTGCTCTGACTCACCGGGGAGAGATGCAACTCCACACCAGGCCGCCTCTTCCGTACACGGCTCCACGGCAACAAGGCTCAGGCATACGTTGTCTACAAGGATGGGGGTGACCCGGGCGACTACTTCTTACCCGCCCAGGAAATCCCACACGGATACGTGTGTGCGTATGTGCGGACAACAACCGGACGCAGCGATCCAGCTCCACCAGGAGGGATTGCGGGAGGAGCAATTGTTCCAGGAAGGATAAGCCGAACGGGAGTCTAGGAGCGAAGGAGTAACAAGCGTGGCTAGCCAAGTACGCCTGCACCAATCCGAGAAAGCTCAGTGCTACTACCTCCACCAGATCAGATCGCGCATCTGAGAGATCAATTCGGCATCTTGCCGAAGAAGAAGATAATCGGCTATTCCAAGCCGTATCCCAATGAGTTCGACCTGATCCCACTACCGCCCCGGCTTCGGACTTCAACAAATTCGGTGGGCGAAGGGTCGAGCTCCATCGAGCACGTGAGCCGATACAGTTGGGCATGGCTTCGGCATCGGATCATTACGGGTGAGGTGCTTCTCGCAATCCTCACCGGTCCAGCTTTTGGGTGGTACACCTCTTTGCAGCCAAATTCAGTGCAATCATGGAAGCAGCTGGAGGAACTGTTCCACACCCAATACCATTCAGAGACTGAACTGGTATTGCCGAACTAGCACAGAGTTCGGCAAAGCGAGAGACATGGCTGAGTACATTCGATGTTTGAAGCGTCAAGAACCGATGCTATTCGGTTCATATAAGCGAGAAAGAGGCGTCGAGTTGGCCGTGGCAGGCCGCAGCGTCGTTCAAGGATCGACGTTCCAAGTTGAGTATAACTGGACGCACCTGGTCAACAGGTGACCTTATATGAACAGCGCCATCCAGAACTGTACCAAGACAAGTTCAAGCGCGCGATCAGCCTGGTCAATGCCGATGAAGATGAAGATTCTACGGAAGATCAGGAAGTTGCAGTAGCCGAGTGGACTCGGACGCCAGTGCCTGTGTCCTGCCAATGGGTGAATCCACCAGGGCCTCCAAGAGGGTTGGACTTTGACGTGACCAAAACCGAACAGATCTTCGATCATTGAAAGAGAAACGATTGAAGCTACCCGAAGGCCACAAGATCCCTACGGCACAAGAGATGAACAAGAGGCCATACGCAAGTGGCATCATACGTTCACGCACACCACCGCGACTGCAAAGTTGCGCGCACAAATTCGATGGCGATAGAAGGAGCCGATTAACTTTCGGACAGTTTGCCATGAAGGTAGACAGGCGTCCGTTTCAGGACGTCAACATGGTGGACCTAAGCCACTCCATAAGAGAACCAGGGTTCTCTTTCGATGTCAATATGGCAGGGTTCGTGATTCGCCATGGCGCGGACAAAGCAGAGAGCGGCCATTCTCGTGGCAAAGATAAAGAGGAGGCCGTTCCACGCACCGGCCCCAAGACGACGATAGACGGTACACGAGGAGGAGGTGAGAAGCATACGGTATCGGCGCCCATTATCCGTGCATCTCCTCAACAAATATGAGCAGCGATACGACCGACGTCGACGCTACGACGAAGACGATAAAAGATATCGTCGGTCTGATGCGGAGGACAGGAGGTATCGTCAGAACAGCTGCAACAACGACGGGTACGAACGTCGCGCCAGGGGGAGGTCAAAGGAGCAAGACAACGTGGACAAGCATTGGGGTGTCCCTTCTTCAAACATTGCTTGGGACTCGGGAATGAGCCGATTGCCAACAATCGAGAACTGCCCGAATGCAAACAACAAGGAAGAAGGGGGGCAAGCGAAGTTTCGGTGTTCAAACGTCTCTCCCACCTCCGAACAAACGAGCTGAGTCATCTCAAGAAGAAGACTTCGAGGAAGAAGATGGGTATCACCGACCAAGGTGGTGCCTGATGGACTCGGCCATTCTCAGCGCCGGGTGCGGCGGCTGCGAAACTTGGAAGAAGCCGAGGTAACTGCACACGTTGAGAAGAGCGCGGACCGATCGGCCGCGAAATTCCAGCAAATAGTGGAGACGAAGGCGCGCCCGCCAAAGAAAGTATGGCGCCCCAAACGGCGAAAGCCGGCATGATGCCGATGCACGCATCGGCAGACACAAACATGGTATCCGTGGACTGGGCGAGTAGCACGTCCAATACATTGGACATACGTGGCAAGGCCGATCCCTGCGATCGGCCCTCAAAAATGAAAGCAAAGGATCTTATCTCCAGCATGCCACGTAGCTACAATGGAAATCCGAGAAGTTGCACATCATCGTCAAGCATTGCAACAAAGAAGGAGGCCGATTCCGGTAATCGGCCAAAACTATCCTCGACATTCTTTTGTCTGTGTTCAGCATCGATCCAACAGATGCCTGAAGAGCCGATACCATCAATTACTTGACAGAATCGGCTCGGGGGGCACATAGATGGATGATTTACGAGGATACGGAGCTGGGAACGGATGTCAAATTTCCAGCAGAGTAGCTCAAGTATGAGGGCCGATACGGAAGCAAATCGACCGCAAAAAAAAATCGAAAATACAGAAATTTTTGAGCACAGCCGATGCGCAGGCATCGACTTAAGAGTTCAAAGCCGATGCACGGCCATCGACTCAAGGGGTACAGGACGAGGCTCTGCGAGGATCTCCAACTGTTTGGTGACTCAGGTCTTCTCCGCGAGAACCTCCAGCGTCGTTTGCAAGCCTTCAAGTGTAACGCTGCTGGCAAGTTCGAGGATTGCAGCCGTGGCCGATCAGGCTAGAATCATGAGAACAACCGGCGATCATCCAGCTGGATTGAACTCATTTTCACCAGAGGTTGCCTCATTGGACTGAAGGTTCTCTGCTATTGACAGCCGATTTGGTCAGAATCGGTGATGTCACTTCTGAAGCCGATAGTGGCCCGATGCGGCTGGTGCACTTTCATGCTCGCCTTGGTCAAAGGCTCGGGGGCATCGACCCTGGAGATTTCTTTGCCCTGAAGAACCGATTGATACTGAAATTGGTTGACTCTGCATCGCGGCTTGCTTGAAAGGCGGTGGATTATTGCAGAGGAGGACAGCCGGAGCTGACGAGAGATATTCGGGGGGCAGTTTGCCCTGAAGGATCCTTTGATATCGGAACCCGATTTTGTTCGAAAGATCGGCTAGCTTTGCATCATAGCTTGTCTGAGGAATGGTGTTGATGTCGCCAAAAGATCAGTTTCTACATACAAGCCAATTGAGAAACAAGCCTAGAGCTCTATTGAGGACACCTGCCCATAACCAGATTACCAGCCCACACGGTTGACTGGTAAGAGCCATCTTCCAGGCGTGATCAAGCCTGGGACTGTTTGTCTGAATTGCGGGTCCTCATCATGGTTTTCACCTCGATTGAGGCTCGGGGAGCAGCTGGCCTCGTGGATGCTCTGTTTTTAGAAGCCGATGGGAGAGTCATAGTTTGGTTCCGCAGACATTGCCTTGGTAAGCATGGCCCAAGCTCACGATTGCTCCGATGCTAAAAAAATGAGGAGCGGATCATGGGGGGATCGATGCGTGGAGATCGACTCATTTAAAGTCGATTGAGCTGACGATCGGCTAGATTAGCATAAAAAGAATCGGTTGGGGAAATTCTCCATTGATAAACGAGATTTCTTACAAGGAAGGAGCCGATTGCTTAAGAAGGGAAGAACAAAAGAAGGGGGCTGTTGACCAATCTACTGCTAGGCCTACACTAGTAGATCCTAATCTACGGCCGTCACTGCCTTCATCATCCTCGGAACTCTCATCGGCGCTGCTACCGGCGGGCTCCTCATCGCTGCTCCCGTAGCCCTCTGCGGGGGCTTCATCCTCCTCTTCGTCATCCTGTCGTCGTCGTCCCACCACATGCGGAGGCGTTTCGCTGGTGGGTAACCTTCGAGGGAGTCATCGTCGGCGTCTTCCTTTTCTTCCTCTTCCTCGTCGGAGGAAAAGCTCCCTTCCCGGGGAAGAGGTCGTCGCCGCTTGGTGCTTCCAGCTCCCCGTCGACGAGGAACGAAGGTCTTCTTCCCCATCGGTGATGGGTTCATCATCTTCCGACTCGTTGGAAGAGTCCCAGTCCCGCGCGTCCCAATACTCGGGGCGCGGGCTTCGTAGATGGCCATCAGATCGACTCCTGCTCGAGTTCGCTGGAGGAGGAGGAGAGACAGGCAGAGGAGCGGAGGAAGAGGAGGAATCCATGGGGACGAGGAGGGTTTTCGGTTTGCCGATGGCTACTGTGGAGCAGGGGGATGAGAGGAACCACAGGATGTGGCCAGATAAAAAGGGGAATAACGATTTAATGCCTAAGCAGTTCCAAGGACACGGTGCCAGAACCGTCAAGTCGTGCAGAGAAGGCGAGGAGGCAAGACGTCATCATGAAGAAAACTGCGACGGTTCTGCCACGACATGACCCTTCGAAGAATGCAGATGGTTTTGCAATTATCATTATCAAAACCAGGGGGCATGTGTTACCACCCGATTTTGGCCAAATCAGGAGGTGGGCCGTAAGTGAAAATGGACTTGAAGGACGTACACGTGGAACATCTTCGAAGCGGCCTCGCGCTAAGAGTTTGGGCTTAATTGCCCGTGTATCTGTAACATATTAGATCGTGTTGTAATCTAGATTAAAGAGATAGAGTCCGTTAGGTGCACGCCTCAATTAGAAAGTCCCTTGGACTATAAATATGTATCTAGGGTTATCGGAAAAGGAGGACAATCACCGTTCAACCAAAACAAACCAATCTCGGCGCATCGCCACCCCTTTCCTACCGAGTTCTTACCGGTAAGCATCATGCTGCCTAGATCGCATCTCGCGATCTAGGCAGCGTAAGCTTAGTATTGTTCATGTGTTGCTCGTTGAAGCCTTTTTGATGGCGAGCAACGTAGTTATCATTAGATGTGTTAGGGTTAGCATTGTTCTTCACGTAATATGCTATCGTAGTGCAACCCTTGCATATCTAGCTGCCCTTACGTCTATCCAGACGTAAGGGCAGCATCTTGCTTGATCATGCTTAGTAGATCCGATCCGTTATATATAGTTGCTCCCTGCATCTGCAGGATTAGTTTAATATCTGCATAGTTAGGCCTTATCTTTGGGGTCGGAGGATCCGGTGGTGCGTTAGATGCTGTTTACCATCCCTGCGAGGGATGTTCCGGGGATCAACGTTATGTTGGTTTTTAGGCCTCTCGTAGGGGTAGTTTGCATCGTCTTTCGTAGCTGCTAGGCCCGATCGCACGTAGGACGTTCCGATTATGCGGTGAAAACCCTAAAGCTGTCGTGGATCGTTTTAGCTTTGTCTTGATCAAGCAGGATCCCCATGCCATTGCTAATCCATCAAGGACCATGGGGCGATTGGCTCTTTGAGCCGACAGGGAAACCGAGAGCCGATAAGGCTCGTATTTAATGTGCACGTGTCTACCATGCGGGAACAATCGAAGCACTAACACCTTCCGACCAGGTCTAGGTCAGGTGGCACGCCAACCGCCGACGCGCCGAAGATTTGCGGGACGACGCGAGGTGCCAGGGATCCACTAAGCGGCCCTAGGAGCCTCCCGGCTCTTCGTGATGCTTAACCAAAGCCCGTCGGGGGGTTTTGGAGGGTAACAGTCTTAACTCAGGAAACAGAATAAGAAGCTCATTGTTACTTTCCATTATGCCTAACTAGTGAAAAAAAACAAGAAACAAAAAGATGCAATTGCAGGATCTAAACGAAATAGCTTCGAGTACTTACAACGGCGCCGGAAAATAGCTTAGTAGCCGAGATCCGAGTGTGAGTACCTTTACCTTTCCTCCCGGCAACGGCGCAGAAAATAACTTGATGTCTACGGGTGCTTCTATTCTTGTAGAGTGTTGGGCCTCCAAGAGCAGAGGTTTGTAGAACAGCAACAAGTTTTCCCTTAAGTGGATCATCCAAGGTTTATCGAACTCGGAGGAAGAGGTCAAAGATATCCCTCTCAAGCAACCCGCAATCACGAAACGAAGTCTCTTGTGTCCCCAACACACCTAATACACTTGTCGATGTATAGGTGCACTAGTTGGCGAAGAGATAGTAAAACAGGTGGTATAGATGGTGGTAATATTGAAAGTGAAGATGCAGTAAAACAAACAAGCGGCGCCTAAAAATAGCTTGCTGGCGTGTGAACCAATTCTTTATGGTGGAAACAAGGCCTAGGGATCATACTTTCACTAGTGGACACTCTCAACATTGATCACATAATAAATAAGTTCTCTTCCTTGTGCTACATATACTCTTGTTGGATAATGAACACCACTAATTGTGTAGGGCTACAAGAGCTCCCTCAAGCCAGAGTTAACAAGCGCCACAACATTCGATATTCATATTTAAGTAACCTTAGAGCATAATAGATCTTTGCAAAATAGACCAAGTACTAACATAGCATGCACACTGTCACCATCACACTATGAAGGAGGCATAGATCACATCAATACTATCATAGCAATAATCAACTCCATAACCTACAAGAGATTATGATCATAATCTACGACAAGAACTACACAATGCACACACTGTCACCATTACATCATGCAGGAGGAATAGACTACTTTAATAACATCACATGAGTAGCACATAGATAAATAGTGATACAAAACACATTGCAATCATAAAGGGATATAAATAAGCACTTCACTATGCCATTCATAACGGTGAATAAGTATTCTGTGAAATATAGCCTAAGAGACCCACACGGTGCACACTGTCACCTTTACACACGTGGGACAAGGAGTCTCCGGAGATCACATAAGTAAAACCCACTTGACTAGCATAATGACATCTAGATTACAAGCATCATCATATGAATCTCAATCATGTAAGGCAGCTCATGAGATTATTGTATTGAAGTACATAGGAGAGAGATGAACCACATAGCTACGGTACAGCCCCGAGCCTCGATGGAGAACTATATACTCCCTCCTCATGGGAGGCGCGGTGATGAAGATGGCGGTGGTGTCGATGGAGAAGCCTTCCGGGGCACTTCCCGTCCCGGCGGCGTGCCGGAATAGAGACTCATGTCCCCGGATCTTGGCTTCGCGATGACGGCGGCTCTGGAAGGTTTCGCGTACCGTGGCTTATTCGTCTCGGGGTTTTAGGTCGGGACCTTATATAGGCGAAAGGCGGAGTCGGAAGGGCTACGGGGGCCCCACACACCGGCGCCCCTCTGGCCGCGCCGCCATGGTGTGTGGGGCCCTGTGGCCCCCTCTGGCTCCTCTCGGGTGAAGCTTCGTGTAAATATAAGATCTTGGGCGTTGATTTCGTCCGATTCCGAGAATATTTCCTTACTAGGATTTCTGAAACCAAAAACAACAGAACTGGCACTTCGGCATCTCGTCAATAGGTTAGTTCGGAAAATGCATCAAAACGATATAAAGTGTGAACAAAACATGTAGGTATTGTCATAAAACAAGCATGGAACATCAGAAATTATAGATACGTTTGAGACGTATCAGCCACCTCCTGGCTCATCTCCGTCTCTCCTATGGACTCAGTCTTCTTTACAGTAAAATAGGAACTTCGGCTTTCGTTTCTTCCAATTCCGAGTATATTTCCTGTACAACTTTTCTGAAATACGAAAACAACAGAAAACAGGAACTGGCACTATGACATTTTGTAAATAGGTTAGTTCCAGAAAATGCATAAAAGTGGCACGAAGTGTAAACAAAACATATAGAAATTGGTGTAAAACAAGCATGGAGAATCAAAAATTATAGATACGTTTGCAACGTATCAGCATCTCCAAGCTTAACTCTTGCTCGCCCTCGAGTAGGGAAGTGATAACAAAAATAATTTTTGAGGTAACATGCAGCCAACATAATCTTGATCAAGTTATTGTAAAAGCATCGTGAGATGGGATCAAAGTACTCTAAACATAGGCATGATAGATATAATTCTAACAATAGAACTTAGCAACTGTGTTAAAACATGAGAAGTAACTCAAACAAAAGATCATGAATAATAGTGCACTGAAAACGACTGTTTGTTTTTTAGCATAGAGAAAACATAGCAAAGTGGTATTCAACTTGTTCTTTATAGAGTAGCAAAACATAAATATCAGGACACCTTTAAAGTTCAAAGGGTGACTAGATACAAGTAATTTGAGAACGAGCAATAACATAATCATGAATCAATCAATAATAAATTTTGGGACTATGCACATTTTACTCAGAATGACAACTATGCTCTCTTAATTGGTGCATAAAGTTAGAAGACGAAGACTCAACATAAAAGTAAAAGAAAGACCCTGCGCAGAGGGAAGAAAAATTACTCATGTGCTAGACCTTTTTATTTTGAATAAAATAGAGGTGTTGAAAATATATTTTGAGAGGTATGTATGTCTATGTCAAGGAATGGCATCAAATGATATATCATCCTTTCATGTTTAATTGATTCAAGAGCGGCTTCCATAGAGAGAACACTAAAGTTCCTCTTCTCCTTTTTTTGAACAAGCTAAGTTCATGATTTCTCAAGTACATAGCGTTAGGAGATTTTGATTATGTGTTTAATTTATATTTTAGTGGGCTGGCACCCGCTTGCCTGCTCTTTTTGCAATATTAGGGACAAGGTGTGAAGCCAAAATAAACATGAAAGAGATAATAAAGCATTCAACACTTCCTCATGAGCTAAAACAGGAACACAAAATAGGTAATAATTTTTGAAGGTTTAAAGGTAGCACACAAACAATTCACTTTGGAGTGGCGGTGAAATACCACATATAGGTAGGTATGGTGGACACAATTGGCAAACTTTGGTTTTTAGGAATTGGATGCACGAGTAGAGCTCATACTCAGTACATGTGAAGGCTAGCAAAAGACTGGGAGCGACCAACTAAGAGAGCAATAATGGCTATAATCATGCATAGCGACAAAACATTATTAATCAAAGCGTAAAGTGATATTACAAGTCAAAAACTAAATGATCATATAGGCTTGAGGTGACTGGTTTGTAGTCATAACATGATGTAAGCATGTGCCAGGTCAACCCAATTAAAGCATCAAAGGAGAATACCATAATATTATGCTTTTGTATGATGGCAACAACACATGATTCTTTCAATGACACATTAAGCACTCTCAGCTATTTAATACAATTCATGCTACAACAATAACTACTAAGCATATAATTAAAATAACATCTAACATGACATACTAAAGTCTAAGCCACAGTCTAAACAAGCTTCCTTTTGCACCACTGTAAGCATGAAACATTTTACTCGTCTTCAACACCAATCAATTTATTTAAAGCAACTCTCATAGATAATAATCAACAAAGACCAGAGAGCTAATCATACCTAACTAAATAAAACTAACAAGCTCTGAACAAAATACGAGTGGAAAACAAGAGCTAAATGCAGTACTAGCAAAAGAGAACACTCGCAGAACAATAAGAGTGAAAACTAGAGTGTTCTTTGCAATGAAAACGGAGTGTGTCATTCTACAAAAAAAAGTATGATAGGATCCAACCATATCCTACAGCAAACAAAACAAAAGAAAACAAAAATAAATACGCTCCAAGAACAACACATAGCATATGAAGCAATAAAAATATAGCGTCTTGAAAGATGACCTGATATCTTTGTTGATGAAGAAGGGGATGCCTTGGGCATCCCCAAGCTTTGACGCTTGTAACTCTTGGATATTTCTTGGGGTGACATGGGCATCTCCAAGCTTGAGCTTTAGTCCGTACTTCATCTCATCACATCATTTTTTTCTTCCTACACTTGAAAACCTCATTCATACAAAACTTCACACAATTTTCATTAGCAACATTAGTGCAATCAAAATAAAAAATTCACTTTGGTTCAGTTCTAACATAAGTCAAACATCCATTAAAACATTAGCTACTGTAGCAACTTCTTCAGAAAGCTCTTTCTCTCAAAAGAACTAAAAAAGAAAAGGATTAAGAGGCAAATGCAAATAGTGGCAGAAATCTGTCAAAAGAGAACAGCAGGTAAAGATCGATTTTTTCGAAACCCCTCTGTTGCTCAAAAGTTATTAGATCAATGCGACGTTCTGGCTGGGAATACGATTTTTTTGGTGACAGCACATAATCTGTTTCAGGACAGCAACTTCCCCAGATCTTACTTTCTTCCTATTAGAGGATATTTTTGGCACAAAGATGAAATAAAAAGGATATGGAGAGGTTATTATAGCGGTAACAACTTAAAAAAAACTCAAACAAAAGGAAAATTACAGAAATAAAACATGGGTTATCTTCCAAGAGTGTTTTTCTTTAACGTCTTTCAGCTAGGCGTAGAAAGGTTGAATCAAGTATTTTCAAGTGAAGAAGCATCAACATTATTAATGGCAGAAGCCTTACGTCTACCTTTCTTACCTTTACTCTTTCTCTTAGGGAAAGATTGAGAACCGCCTGGTGAGGAAGTGAGAGTCATGATGCCTTTCCCCACATCTATTTTTGCTCCCATGAGTTTTAGCACAGATCGTCCAAGTGTGATTTGTCCATTTCCTACACATTCAATGACAAGATAATCAGTAAATACCATCCTTCCTAGGATTCTTGTATACGCTCCTTCAGCTACTCCCATGGGTAATATAATGGCATTATTAATAAGAGATATTCCTTCTCCACCCTCACAAAGTTCACAAAAACTTAAAGACTCATAAATATCTTTAGGCATAAGACAAAACTCAGACATAATACGAGCATAAAAAGTTTCACCATTTATATCAACTTTTACTATAGGGAGCCAACTTGAGGGTTCAGAATTTATTGAAACATAATCATAATTTTCATGAAGCAGATTATAACATTCTTTTAAGTAAGTTGTACTTGTCTCAAGAGTATTTAATCTAGCATAAATGCTCACAAGGGATGAATCAAAATTACTAGGTGAGCTATGATACGTTGCAAACGTATCTATAATTTTTGATGCTCCATGCTTGTTTTACACCAATTTATATATGATTTTCTCACACTTCGTTGCACTTTTATACATTTTCCGGCACTAACCTATTAACAAGATGTCACAGTGCCAGTTGCCTGTTTTTTGCTGTTTTGTATTTCAGAAAAGTTGTACAGGAAATATTCTCAGAATTGGACGAAACAAAAGCCGAAGTCAATATTTTTCCGTAACGAAGATAGGGTCCAGAGGGGATGAAGAAGAGGCGCAGGGAAGCCAGACCATGCCTTGGCGCGGCCAGGCCTGGGCCCACGCCAAGTGGTGGTGTGGGCCCCCATGGCCTCCACCGACCTCGTCCTTTCGCCTATTTATTCACAATCTCGGGAAAAACCTAAACACCCAAGCCTCCATCGACGAAAAGTTCCGTCGCAGTCTCCATTGCAGACCCTAGCTCGGGAGGGTTCTGAATCTCTTCCCGACACCCTGCCGGAGGGGGAGATCATCTTCGGAGGCCTCTAAATCGCCATGCCTGTCTCCGAAGTGATGCGTGAGTAGTTCATCCCTGGACTATGGGTCCATAGCAGTAGCTAATGGTTGTGTTCTCCAATTTGTGCCTCATGTTTAGATCTTATGAGCTGCCCTACATGATCAAGATCATCCTTATGTAATGCAACATGTTGTGTTTGCTGGGATCTGATGAATATGGAATACTATGTTGAGATCGATTATATATACTTGTCATATTTTATTTGTGATCTTGCATGCTCTCCGTTGCTAGTAGTTGCTCTGGCCAAGTAAATGCTTGCGACTCCAAGAGGGGGTATTTATGCTCGATAGTAGGTTCATGCCTCTAGTTTTCTGGAAGAGTGACAGTAACTTCTAACATTGTAGATGTGTTGTTGCTACTAGGGAGAAAAGAACAATGTTTTATCCAAGGGTAATTCTATTGTTTACTTTACACACATTGCTTAATGCGATAATCTGTTGCTTGCAACTTAATATTGGAAGGGGTTCAGACGATAACCGGAAGGTGGATTATTAATCATAGACGCAGTTGGATTACGATCTATGTATTATATTGTAATGCCCAAACGAATCTCATAGTAATCATCTTGTCATGTATGGTTTTTATTCTGTCAATTGCTGAGCTGTAATTTGTTCACCCAGCATGTTATTTATCTTTATGGAGGGACACCTCTAGTGAACTGTGGACCCTGGTCCTTTATTTTACACTGATAAATTTTATCTACTGCAATCATGTTCTGTTTACTTTCTGCAAGCACCGTTCTCTCTAATTACTGCAAACATCTCTTTCCACTCGATAGGTTTAATCCTTTGTGTTCAGCAAAACCGGTGAGATTGACAACCTCACTATAAGTTAGGGCAAAGTATTTTGGTTGTGCTGTGTGCAGGTTCCACGTTGTTGCTGACGCCGGTAGTGCTCCCTGCCAATAGGCAGCTAGCAACACCTTTAGAAGTCACGCCTTTCTCCTACTGGTCGATTAAACCTTGGTTTCTTACTGAGAGAAAACTTGCTGCTGTGCTCATCACACCTCTTGGGGTTCCCCAACAGTGTCGACCGCCATCAAGCTACATGTTGCAATCAACTTATTTATGGCATTAAAAGCTTGATCTCCATCACAATGAAGAAAATATCCTCCTAGTACAGTGTCCAAAGCATATCTATAACAAAGAACTAGACCAAAGTAAAAGCTACTAAGAAGCAAGCCTAGAGTCATTTTAGGTTCGATTTTATCATAAGAATTATTAATTCTAGACCAAGCTTCTTTAAAACTCTCCTTACTCCCTTGTTTGAAAGTGAAGATCATTTTCTAAGGTGACATAGAAACAGTACTAGACACAGAAGCAACTTAAAGTAGGAACTAATTTTGTGTGTGTTTTTTGATAAAAAGAATCAAACAAAACAAAGTAAAATAAATTAAGCAAAACAATAACAAAGTAAATATATTGGAGATGAGAGACTCCCCTTGTAGAAATCCTCTTTCTCCCCGGCAACGGCGCCAGAAAAAGAGCTTGATGTTGTGCACAACACGCAGTTGGGAAACCCCAAGAAGAAGGTATGATGAGCACAGTAGCAAGTTTTCCCTCAGTAAGAAACCAAAGTTTAATCGACCAGTAGGAGAAAGAAATCACTTCTAAAGGTGTTGCTAGCTGACTTTGGCAGGGCGCACTACCGGTGTCAGTACCAACGTGGAACCTGCACACGACACAACCAAAATACTTGCCCCAACTTACAGTGAGGTTGTCAATCTCACCAGTTTTGCTGAAAACAAAGGATTAAACGTATAGTGTGAAAAGATATGTTTGTTTGCAGTGAAATAAAGATAGCAGTGTGTGGATGCCAAAAAAGAGGTGTTGCTGTGGAAGTTGGCAATAGAAAGAACAGGTAATTGTAGTGTAAAAGACAAGACCGGGGTCCACAATTCACAAGAGGTGTTTGTCCATAAAGATAAATAACATGTTGGGTGAACAAATTACAGCTGGGCAATTGACAGAATAGAGACCATACATAACAAGATGATTACTATGAGATTCATTAGGGCATTACAATAAGATTCATAGAGTGTAATCCAACTGCGTCTATGACTAATAATCTACCTTCCGGTTAGCATCCACACCCCTTTCACTATTAATTTGCAAGCGATAGATTATTGCATTAAGTAAGTGTGTAAAGTAAACAATAGAATTATCCTTGGATACAACATTGTTTTTTTCTCCCTAGTAGCAACAACACATCTACAACCTTAGAAGTTATTTTCACTCTCCCAGATTACTAGAGGCATGAATACACTATCGAGCATAAATACTCCCTCTTGGAGTCACAAGCACATACTTGGCCAGAGCATCTGCTAGTAATGGAGAGAATGCAAGATCACAAATAACATATGACAAATATATAATCAATCTCAACCATAGTATTCAATATTCATCGGATCCCAGCAAACACAACATGCAGCATTACATAAAGATGATCTTGATCATGATAGGCAGCTCACAAGATCTAAACATGAAGCATAAAGTGGAGAAGACAACCATCTAGCTACTGCTATGGACCCGTAGTCCAGAGATGAACTACTCACGCATCACTTCGGAGGCGGGCTTGGCGATGTAGAGGCCTCCGATGATGATCTCCCTCTCCGGAAGGGTGCCGAGAAGAGCTTCATAATCCTCCCGAGCTAGGGTCGATGATGGCGATCGCGATGGAACTTTTCGTGGATGGAGGCTCGGGTATTTAGGTTTATCCCGATCAGGTGAATTTATAGGCGGAAGGGCGAGGTCGGTGGGCGCTCGAGGGGCTCACACCTTACCTAGGCACGGTCAGGGGTGGGCCCCTCCTAGGGGTGGTGTGTCCACCTACTGGCTCGTCTCCGTCTATCCTCTGGACTCCGTCTTCTTTACTATAAAATAGGAACTTCGGCTTTCGTTTCGTCCAATTCTGAGAATATTTCCTGTACAACTTTTCGGAAATACAAAAACAACATAAAACAGGAACCGGCACTATGGCATCTTGTCAATAGGTTAGTTCTAGAAAATGCATAAAAGTGTCACGAAGTGTAAATAAAACATATAGAAATTGGTGTAAAACAAGCATGAACCATCAAAAATTATAGATACATTTGCAACGTATCACACATTAAAAAAATGGATGAATCCCATCCATCATTGCCTTCACAACAACTATCTACCAAATACTGGTACACCACCATGAGGACAATACGCAAAAAAAGTGTAAAATACTGCCTCCCACAAAAGTTGCACAACTTCATGAGGACTCTAAGCAACTACCTTCATAATGGATGCAACTATCTACATATACAGAGGAAAAAAATTGAAACTCATTCATTATTGCCTTTAATGTTAGTTACATGTGTGAATTTATTGGTGTTTTGTCGAAACTGTATCTTGTTTGGATCTTCAAAGCCTTGTGCATGCATATTTTTCATATATTGACTTTTATGTCTTGTTTTCTTTGATCTAATATATAGGGTAGAATCACTCCAATCCTAAATGGCTAAGAAGTGCATGAAATTCAACTTTCATCTCTAAATATGCATGTACTTATTTATTATGAAGTTCGTCCTTTGCATTGTGGTCAGCCTAACCACTTCGGACCTAATAAGTTTGAGGACCATGATGTACTTGGGGATGTTGTTTTTAGGAACATTGGTGATGCAGCGAATGCTTGTATCATTTATAAATAAGGTGTTGTCACCACATGATTATTGGATCCAAGCTATAATGATCAGTTGACGAACTGTTATCTACTATATCATACCATTTCTATCTCGATAACAAGTATCTTATTCATGCATACTCCTATAGAATCCAAGCTCTTGTAGGTTGCATATTGGCATGAAATGTTTGTTTTTAAATGTTTGTGGTTCTTGCAAAGGTCTTATAAGGAAATCTATTTATTGCACGTGTGAGTAAGATCAAATGATTGCATATAATGGGGAGTACATAAAATCATGTTCATGATTCACCAACCCAAATATTCATTTTAGAAATATATTGCATATCAATTTCTCAAAATCCTCTCATGTACAATATTGTTGAAATTGCTTTCTGAATTATTCTTTGTGATACCGGTTGTCTTTCTCAAAGTATTGCAACAACTTATTGTTCCCTTATTGTTAGTTGTGATGGTTTTGAGATTTTCTTGCTTGAAGTTCCATTTATATACCATAAGAGAAAATGGAGACATGGGGTAGATATGCTTTGAAGGATAAATCCTTTTGGTTTATTTTATGACTTCCTATTTGATATCATGTCTTAATTATTCCAACTATCCTTTTGTGTGCATGTTTATTTGTGGATTGTTGAGCACCATTTTTCCACTTAGAAACTTATATACACGAGAGTGTTAATTTATCGCCCTGATATCCATGTTCTTTGAAGACCATCTTTCTTATCCATTTGGTTTTTGGTGGTGTTGGTATGAACTTTATTTATGAGTGCTTGGTTTATTTTAATTGCATCTCCATGCACTCATATCTCGTGAATGGATTTTTTACTCAAGTTTGTCTTGATAATTGTAATTATCCTTATATATACTCTGTTTTATCTTGTTTATGTTCTAAATGATATATAGAGGGAGTGAATATTCCATGTTTGTGTATATTGTGTTGATATTTTTCCTTATTTCATTTAGAGCACTATTTCACTCTTGTGTTGATATTTTCTTTTGTCCAATTGGTTCTTTGGATCTTTTGATTGCTTGCTTCATTCGTTGAAGCTTTCTTCACTGTTCTATCTTTTCTCAACCTTTGATCCTCAATATAGTTTGATTTAATCCAATTATTTATCGTCGGATATGTGCGTTTGATTCCGCTCAATTTATGAGAGATGCACATCTTGTAAAGGAACTCAAACTATATTGGCCTTCTAAATTTCCATTTTAGCATTTTTCCAATGGGGGGAGATTAGAGGGTTTAAGGAGAATGGTTTTATACTTAAGATTGTTTTGTGCTTGAGTATTTTCCTCTCATGCATTCCTTCTTTGTATGATGATTTTCATGGTAGAATATATAGTTCAAACTCTCCCAAAGGTTATGCTTGACAATGTATGCGATAAAATTAAATTTCACCAGGCGTGCACATATTGTGTGTATGGGGGTGCTCTATATATGTTGGTTCTACTCACATCTATTGCATTAATTATTGTTTATGAGAGTAAAATCGGTTTTATATGGGCTAGTAGCTTTATCTTACTTGACCATATCAAATATAACCTCTTGTATACAATTTATTCTCAGATGAGTTGCATATGTACTACTATTATTTATTGTGTAAATCGTCTTGTTGAGATTGTCATCAATTACCGAAATGAGAGATATTGTAAGGGTATATGCCCCTAGTGGATTCACATGCCTATCTGATCACCAAGGTTTATTCCTATGCCCCTATGTGTGGTTTTGATAATTAATGATAATCCCTATGGACTATTGTTTCGTTGAGTTTATATGAAGTAATATTTCATAGGTAATGCTCATGTGTTAGATTCAAGGTTGGATGCCATGAAAATAAATATATGCCTTAAGTATTTGGCACCAGGATCATCAATTTGAAGAGATTAATATTATATGATCAAGAATAATAAATAAAGATGGATATCTTGTGTGGAACTAAAATAAATCATGCTCTAGCTTATGTGTTAAGACATGGAGGGATCAAAATATTTAGAGTTTGATTTCAAAATAAGAATTCAAGATATGGCTCAAATTTGGTGCCATAATAGACTCATGATTGTATGCTTGAATCTTTCCGTCCATTTTGTGATAATGGACATGTGAAGATGTGCTTTAATGATACTATCCCGTAGTGTTGTATGGAGCAGCAGGTTATGATCAAGTGAAGCAACAATGATCAAGTGAAGCATTTCGAGTTGATTGGAGCATGGTCATGAAGATTATGCAGGGTGCTGAAGGAAAATGTATGGCCTTGCAAGTTTTTCCTTTTACCTATCTTGAGGTATTTGTTGAGAGAATCGTTTATAGGATAGTAGACGCCCTATCAAGAGGGACTTTTTGTTGGTAACTTGATCGCAACGTCGTAAGGAGCTCAATCCTTTGAATAGTTTTCATCTCCTTATTTAGTGGCTTCTTAGTGTTTCTCTGTGTTAGGTTCTCTTGCTTGTTGTTCGCTTTTCAACAAGCCAAGTTCATTGAAAACGAAATTCGTATACAACTCTATGACGTTTTATACTTTGGACGTTTTATGGGCTCTTTGTTTTGGGAGATTTCACGTCTCCCCAGTTTTGGTATTTAATCTCTTGCTCCTTCTTTGGTTTTATAGTCTCTATTAGTTATATCTTGTTCTTATCTTTCCAAAAATCACAAGTTTGCTAAACTCGGAGTCTTGACGCAAAATATATTACCTATTTCGTAAACTCGGTTTTCTGACGGAGGTGGATCCGGGCCAACCGGGCCTAGCGCAGGTTTTCGGTTTCCCATTTCTCTGAACCGACTCCAACCGCACATGGCGAATTTCTAGTCGCGGTCGGACCTGGCACAGGAAACTTACCGAAACAGTTATGTTAATGGTCGGGATAACTTAGTTTTTCCCCCAAATTTCTCCTATAAAAATGGCTTCTTCCCAAAGATTTTCTAGGGTTCTTGAGCATGTTTTTACCACAATTGTTGACCCTCTTGACCTTGCTTCCTCTTACTTTCCTCCTACATATGATTCTTTCATATTTTTGAGGGTTTTGAACAAGGAGATACATATCTACAATCCCGGCCAATCATTTCCTCCTCTAAGTGAGGGGGGCATTGGATCAAGATCTTGGAGTAATTGGTTGACCTCTACCATTGTTCTTCCTCTCAAGTTCCTCCCTGGCATTTGTTGCTTGTGTGGATTTGAGAGATAATGATTTGGGCATGTTTCTTGGTGTTCTTGCTGTGTGTTCTTGTATATTGTTGAGCTCTCCATTACGATTTGTTTGAGGAAGAAACCATGAGCTTGTTATTCTTGTAGGTGACCTCCTAGTTGGCTTTGCAGTTGTTCTCTGGTGACATCTTTGTGGAATATTGTGAAGAGGCTCGCGCTTTCCCCCTCGTGGGATTTGTGAAGTGGTTATGGAGCTTTCCAGATACGAAGGGTTTGGATACGAAGGTGAGCCTTCGCAACCCTCATCTCTCCAAAGGTGATTAGCTTATTTCGTGTGTAAGTGAATATCGGGATACATTTTCATCTCCACGTACCTCGGTTATCTCTATACTTGAGTTTATGTCCTTGTCATAGCTTTCATGCTTGAAGTACTTATATCTTGTTTATCATTTGTGCTATATATCTTCTGTTTTCTTACTTAGCTTGATCTGTTGTTGTGCACCTAGTTGAACCTAGCTTATTTAGGTTTTTTTCTTGTAAAATAAATGTTAGTTTAATTCCACATTCTTACAAGCTAAATTTATTTATAAAAAAATGCTTATTCACCCCCTCCCCCCTCTAGACGACATCTCATCCTTCCGTAGACGTACAAGTTCTTGTGTATATTCTACGCAACTACCTGCACAATATTGGCAAATATGTGCATAAGCGCATTAAAAATTGCTGAAACATGTCCACCATTGCCTACGCAGAAACTACCTACCCAAAAGGTCGTACAACTTCATGCGGATTCGAAGCAACTACATGCACAAATCAAGGCAAAAATTGTGCACGGCCTAAAAATGGATGAACCCCATCCGTGATTGCCTGTGCAGTAACAATCTATCCGGGGGTGGTACAAGTTCATGCGGATTATAAGCAAATACATGCAAAATCTAGTAAATAATGTGTTAAATCATGTAACAATCAAATGCAAAGTGTTACCTCCCCCCCCCCCCACCACACAAAAAAACATGCATGACACGGGCCACGAAATCGTGCTCACGCACTCGTCCCCATGCTCCAAAATACAAACCCTGGCCCACACCTGCCTCACCGGAGTACCAACTAGAAAAAATACCAGAAAAATTGAAGTACCAAACCACACAAATTTACCGAAGAACCTAGGGCTTAGAGGAGGAAATGTGCAAAGAATTATCGGCGAGCGCAGCGGGGATCTCGTTTTTGAGGGCCTTCCGTCCCCAACTGCTCCGACAACAACCCCGGCTTGCCAAGGGCCTCAACCTCCACCTATGAGGTCGACGGAAGCGCGGTACGAACTTCCTTTGAACACTGGCATCGAACAAGCCACTTTTATCATTCCGTTACCGGATTTCTGCCAAGAGAGAGAGAGAGAGACGATAAAATATAGGAGGGAATGGGCCGTGTGTCTAACAGAGCGTAGTGTGATGAATTTCTCCCTCCCATCAATGGCTCAATTCCCAATTTGAACCGCTTCAATGCTACTCGTTGATAATGTGGGCCTTTACCCGGTACATGTAACGATAGACTACCCAGACGTTGCGCACAAGAGACGTACCGACCGAAACCAACCTGGTGCGGTCGCTCGATCGGATGGAGCACAAGATGGTGCGCTCAATGGTTCTAACTGGCACATTTGCGTTAATAATAAATTGGGAAACATATACTGCCTTGCTCATTCAATAAGAAATGATAGAAATGTGGAATTTTTAGAGTTTCACCTCTTGGCAATGCTTTTTAGAACTTTCAGTAACAAAGTTTTTTGTAAGAAGAAACTAATCAATCGTTTATGCGTTGTTTTTTATGTATCATCTGGTTGCACACTTCCTCCCTCACGTAACCTCCTCCTTGGCGACCAGGGGAGAAAACCTTGGTCCATCATGGCCCTGTCGTGGCTGGGAGGGCAGCACTTGGTGGCGGTTTGGAGTGTCGGCGCAACCTTCCGTGACTGCTTCTCCCAGCGGTGTGGTGGCACTTGATGCATGTAAAATACAAACATGAACTTTGTACTTTATTGTTTTCACATATTTCAATATATTTGCATCTAATACAGTGTTATATCCATGTTTAACATTGATTTTTGGGTATTTATCAATGATCCTCTTTATTTGGTTTATAACTCTGCATGACAGGAAAAAAATCCTTGTTTTACGTATTTTTAACTTTTAGGGACCAAAACTGAGTCAAGTGGACCTGAAATATTTTGAGGATTATTTTTTCATGAATATAGGCACCTGGAGCATTGGAACCTCACACGCAGAGCCCAGAAGGAGTCTTGACCTAAAACCTCCTAAAAAGGTCTACAGACGCGATCTCAGAAGAGACGGGGCGAAAAGACAGAAACACCAAAACAGAGCCGGAACCAATGAAGATTGGAGGGGGGAAACGCCACCAAAGCCATCCCCGGTTGGATCTCCACCCTCTCTAACATCATCATCACCATCTCCATGAGGGATTGGTCCACCTCTATACTATGGGTTTGTGGCGGTTGCTTGATCTATCTCTCTCCTGTGTTATCATTCTTTAGAATCATATGAGTTGTCTTACATGATTTCCGTCATATATATAATTCCAATGTGGTGGATCTTTGTTTTATGAGAAGATATATGAGATTGGAATTATATTATGTTTGAGATGTATTAATAGATGCATATTATATACCATGTTCGTAAGTGCTTGCTTTGGTCAAACTTGTATGCAAGGGTGTGTGTGGGGGAATGTTTGCATTAATGGAGTAACATGATGGTAGTGATTGGATAGTGACATAAATTTGAGATATATTATGATTCCCCCCTTTCTTTTGTCACCTTAGTAGGGATAAAGTGAATGCATGTATTATAATTATCTAGTGAGAACAAAGATGATCTTGTTTGCTCAAGGTAGAACATTTGTCATTCAAACATCATGTCAAAGTACATAAGGTGTACTATGTTTATTATTAATTCTAGATTGCATGAAGTTTTCCCTTTATAGAGGAGTATAAGTGAGATGGGTTGCATCATTTTTATATTACGAGGCTTGTGCTCCCATAGACCTCCAAATCTTAAAACAGTGTAAACTCCCGAAGAGGTATCGTGGTGTCATTTAATCTCAGCCATCCTGCCCCTAATCCTAAACATGTATCATTTAATCTCAGCCATCCTTGTGTTTCACTCAGGAAGTTACCTTTTTGAGAGTTTACACTATTTTAAAATTTGGGGGCCTATGGAAGCACAAGCCATATTACGATGTGATGCACATATGAATCTAATCAAACACAAAATAAAGTTTCATAAATATTATATTATATGTGAGTTGTTTTATGTCCACCATATTTTATGAGAGAGTAGACAAGTGAAATCATGAACCCTGTTCTACTTTTTATTATAAGAAACAACTTTTACTTATTTTTATTGTCCTTTAAATTTTCTGCAAGAATTAGATCCTAAAATACAAAAAAAACTTTTACTTTCTACAAGCATAAACATAAACCCAAAAAGAACTTGACTTAATTGTTTTTACTTTCATGTTTTAGTTATATATTACTTTAGTATTTTATTTAAGTGTTACTAATATGAAACATTTTGGTTGACAACTACAAGGTGGAGTTGGACGCACAAGACATTACCTTTGTTTTCTACGTTGCTAGAAGAAGTTGGAAGAAGATTGTTTTGCTTAAATCCCTGAGAGTTTGATATAAACACTCAAGTCACCCTTGTGCGGAAAATACGCTTGCTACATCACTCTGCACTTGAAGTCCCAACAAGTTGGTACACATAGAGTTGTTGTTGTCAACGCTCCCGTGGCTTCATGGTGATGCGTCTTGGCAAGGGGCGTCGATTGATCTGTGGCGCAAGGACCTCTGAAGCAGTGGCTCCTGACAGGGAGGCGAAGGTCTCCCCTCCATCAGGGATGTTTGGAAAGTTGCGGCGCCTGAGGTGCATGGTAGACGAAATTATCTTTGGCATCGACGACGCTAGATGTGGGACAACCGTAGCCCTGCAGGACCCTCATATCGGAGATGATGGCTGCACCGATCTCGCAGTTTGTCGCGATCTAAGTGGCGGTGGGTTCGGGGGAGGCGAGGTTGCCGGTAAAAATGGAGCTAAATTTTTTCATGCGGACAATGGCAGTGTCTATGTGTCATTACCTTGTCGAAAGCATCTCTCTTGCATCTCTCGTCTTCTCGCCCCGGCTGCTCTAGGGGAAACCCTAGAGCTGGGTCTTCCAGATTGGAATATGGTGACGCACACTGTCATTCTCCCTGCTGGAATTCTTTTTTAAGCAGCTGTTGGATGGAAGGGACCTGATTTGGAGCTATGTGATTCTTTCCAGTCGGTGACAACGAGTCTCGACGACGTGGCGCAGCGGATGCGCATAGGGTGATGCCATTATCTTGTGCAGTGTTGGTACCGCCAACAGACCTAGCGAGGACTATCTGTATCTATGCCCTGAAGATGGCTCTACGGTTCAAGAACTATGACGGCTTCTGGAGTGTGTGTCGATGCCTACAAGAGCACAAATTCGTTAAAGCAAAATTTCTTGGAAGTATTCTCTTATTTTCTATATCATCCCAATGAAGAAGGTATATACCCATAATATGACTCCATGAAAAAAAAGGGGTTCCATTTTCTAGCAAATTTTACATGCTACATCATTTTTATATTAAATGGTTCTACGAAAAGGCAAATAAATATTTTAACACAAAAGGTTTTATTTTTTACAAGTTACACATATTATTTTATTAAACGCTTCTAGAATATGGTAAATGAATATTTTATGTAATAAGTACTAATTTCAATTCACATTATTATTTTGAATGCAAAGGGACAGTCAAGTTACAATCCCAACTAAATACTAGGCCAAAAGCTTTGGAAATGCCCTTTTATCCAAAGTGCATATGCTCCCTTTACCTTAAAAACATACTTCAAAATATTAAGAAAAAAGTGTTTTGTATATCTCCACATTCTACGTGCTTGCCTAAAGTTTCGTAAAAAAAACTGAAATTTTATGTGGCTTGTTTAAAAGGACAAAAAGTGTCTGACAAAAAGCCTTATTTTAGCACTGAATATTGTATATTTTTTTGTCCGGACTACATTTAAAATGCATTTTAAATAAAAGGAGCATATGCACCCAAGAGAAAAACGCCATGTGCAATGCTTACTGAACTTAGTTTTGGTACTTAAAGGTGGGGCTTTGCATAGTGTTAAGAAACTTCATGGGAGATAGTCCATTTTGTGAAACTTTGCCATCTAAAATTGGACTATTTATGTCATCTTTTTTATCCCAAGCTTATGTACCTGTATTAGGACTTCATGCCAAAAAAAATTAATTTTTATAAGAAGTTTTACATATTGTTTATTTTCCCTACTAAACACTAGAACATGAGTAATACATGTTTTTAACATAACAATGGTTATTTTAATACACATTCATCATTGTTAATGTTAAACTAAGGCCTAGTTCCAAGACCAGCTCAAAAGGAGGCCAAAATCTTATATAACTTTGTTGGGGTATTTCACATCTGGATCCATTTAATGTTAAGAAACTTCATGTGATTGCCTTTTAAAATTAGTGCATTGGTTTGTCTTATTTATCACAACTGTATATACTTATAATGTAATTCCGTGTCAACTTTTTTTTGACAAATTTACATATTATTTCATTTTTTACTAACACCTCTATAAAATGATAAATAAATTTACATACAAAGTGGTTGTTTTGATTCACCTTTGTAATTGTTTATACTAAAGAAAGACTAGTTAATTACAAGCTACACTAAAAAAGAGGCTAAAAGCTTAAACTTGGTTTCGGTTCCTCGTGCGTATAACAATTTGGTCTATAAATTCGAGCAAAATTCATATTTGATACTTGTATAATTTTCTAACTCCTTTCCAAAAAAAAAAAGAACTTCAAGCTTTCCTCTTCAAATTCAAATGCATCCATGCATCCTATTGGATTTAACGCGAGCGCGGTTAAAATGAAAACATGCACTGCCTCTGTCCATAACTAGATGTCTAGATACATCCATTTTTAGACAAATCTAAGGCACGAGGGAGTGCAGACCCATCCTATTTGATATATCAGGACAAGCCAAGATATTTTGTACAGTAGACGACTTGCCTCGTCTGACCTTTTCTGTGATCCGATTGCCAAAACACACGATCGATGCTCGATGGTGCCATTTCATGCCACGACTCCCTATCGGCTATCGTACTCGGCTACGTGCGTGAGGTGGGAGAAACGGAGAGAGACCTTTTGTGTGCGGCTTCATTCTCCAGACCTTTTTCTTTGATCCGGCAGCCAAAACACATGATCGATGGTGCCATTTCATGCCACGACTCCCTATCGTTGCTCGCGTGTGGCGTGAGCACGCACAGAGACCATACGTACGTTCTCTCCTCGACCGATCAATCGAAAAAAGCGCAAACGGAAACAGAAAGGCGGCCACATCCCAAACGTGGCCGGCCGCGAGCAGCATGTGCATCGAACCATCGATCGTTACGTACGTGCGTCCACTGCGCCCGTGGACCAGGCCAGGCCAAAAGTGCGTAGATTCCAGGGCAGGGGCTCGGCCGCGCGACTCACGTCGCATCGCACGTCTTCGCCGCCGCGCAGCCCGCAGACCGACGACGACCGGCCATCGATCAGGTAGGCTGGCGCGGCGGCAACATCGCCCGTCGTGCCACCTGCGCGGCCGGCGGTGCGCGTCGCCGTCGTGCTCGAGCGCGTTCACGGCCGGCGGGTGCGCGTGCACGTGTCACGGCGCCATGCGCCGGTTCCGCGGTCGTCGGTCGGCGTCGTGCCCTGCCACTTTGGGCGGCCACCGATGGGCCAGGGCAGGGCGTCACGTACGTACGCGGTCGGGCAAGCTCACTGCGAGAGTGAGTGGTCAGCGGTGTCGCCAATAGATCGATCGGGGTAGGTACGTAGGATACGTATCTACGTGGGTCTGTGAGGCGCTGTACACGTGGCCACCTGGTCGGCGTCGCACGACGCGGATGTTTCAAGCCCGTCAGGTTTGAATATCGTGTCTGGCAGCTCAGCACACTCTCTGACCAGACTGAGCCTGTTAAGTTTCAAAAAAAAAGTAGCCTCTTCGATATGTTAGGCTGCCTCCGTGGAACGCACAGTTTCTAAAACACCTTCAGGCCTCGTCTTCAAGGATTACTTGATTGCTTGCTGATATAGTAGGACGAGTGGTTAATTGCTTATTGAAGTGCTACTAGATGTAGGCACCGTCGGCTAGCATCGTGGTGACCACGCCATGACGTGGTGATCACCGACTTGGCATTTACATGCAAGTCCATGCCACGAACTGGTCGCTACTGTGTCCATCAACATGGGCATAGACATGGTGATCACTGTCTTGTCATTGGCATACATTGCCACACTGAACTGTTAGTTCCCGGAGAACTACATCAAGCTCTTAAGTACTTCATCGAACACTTCTTATGCATATCAAAAGGGCAAAGCAACATCCATCTCTCTTATGCTAAGAAGTGGAAAATGCTAAGTGTGGCTCACACTTGAACATGGCAAGGGTATATGTAGACGGATGGGCACTTGGTCCCGGTTGGTAAGGTAAACCAGGAGCAAAGGATAGGTCTTTGGTTCCGGTTGGTAATACCAACCGGGATTAGAGGGTATCGAAGGCCCGCAGCGCCATGCTGCAACCCCTTTGTATTACAAATCGGGACCGAAGGCCCCAAACGAACCGGGACCAGAGGGTGGCGTCGAACCGAGACCAATGCTCCCCACTGGTCCCGGTTTGGTTTAGAACTGGGACTAAAGCTTTCAGGGGTGCTGGACGAAAGACCTGTTTTCTACTAGTGTCGGGCGAGATTTACCATCCATGATGCCTGCTGTGGACAAGCTAGACACACCTAGGATGCATAGGGGGCATCATGTAGTCCCCGGGCACCGTCCTCTGGACATGGTGCGACACTTCTATGTGTAGGTGAGCGCCAATGATTTTAGGCCACTCCCAGTGTCGTTAGCCATGGAGCTACTACTTGCGATGAAGAAGATCAACATCAAGGAGCACGTGGTGAGGACGTGTATCATG
Organism: Lolium multiflorum; assembly: GCA_030979885.1. Taxonomy (NCBI): domain Eukaryota; kingdom Viridiplantae; phylum Streptophyta; class Magnoliopsida; order Poales; family Poaceae; genus Lolium; species Lolium multiflorum. The sequence continues at coordinate 127,345 of JAUUTY010000683.1, read as the reverse complement.
ATGGGTGAATGGTGAGACAACATAGTGTGGATGAGTGGAAGGTTAGCAATCCTTATCTTCAAGGGCCGAAAGGAATTCGCCTTCAAAAGCAAGGTGGAAGTCGACGACGCGCTCGGGTACAAGAATGACGACTTCCAAATGCAGACATACATAGAGAGCAACTCTAGGAGGTGTTGTGGGACTGCAAGAAGTGGAAGTCGGCGACACGCTCGGGTACAAGAATGACGACTTCCAAATGCAGACATACATGGAGAGCAACTCTAGGAGATGTTGTGGGACTGCAAGAAGCATGCCCACCATCATGCCGCTTGAACTGGTTTTTTCTGTTGTTCATAGGATGGAGTGACAGCGTCATGCCAGCTCATCTTGTTTTTGATGATGTTCATATAACCAACTAATGATGTACTGATGTATTTTATGCTGGCACGTAGAGGCTTCTAGACATGTCTTTTATGTCAAGGGTGTGTATCCCTAGTGTAGTTAGTACCGAGGGTGCACCTAATGCAACTGTTACACGTACTTATGTACTTTGTTAGCTTTTAGTATGCTATCTAGTATACTTGTTAGTATGATCTTTGTTGTGTTATGTGATATGGTAAGTTGGTAACCTCGCCATCTTTGAAAGTGGTGAGTAGATACCACTTGTGTATGCCCAAATAGCAACAATGTCACAACTATGTAAAGTTTACGATTAGTAGATTGAAACTACTCGGATGATTCCCGAGCCTCCACTACTAGGAAATGGCCTATTGCCGACGCATCTAAATTGGCTATTGCCGGCGCACAAGAGCCCGCCGGTGCGAACGGGCCGGTGGTAACTGGGTACTGCCAGCGCACCGTCGTGTGGGCCGGCGGTAGGTCAGCTACTGCTGGCGCACCCACCCTGCTTCGCCGGCAAAGGCCTGGTACCACTGGCGCACGTGCCGCTACGCCGGCAGTAGGGCTGCCAGCACTGGCGCGTGCCATGTGCGCCGGCAGTAGGGCATGGAGGTGCGCCGGCAGTACTATTCAAAAATACAATGTTTATAGCTTTTTTCCAGCGTATTACAATGCATATTTGCATATTTATACAACAGTATATATTTACAAAGCAGTTCATATTTATACAGCAGTACATGCAATATGAGAAGCACATAGAGAGCCAAGTCTCATTTCGGTATCAATACACAAATACGCAAGTCTCGTTTCGAAATGTTGATTCATACAACACATGTGCATATGCAACACCGAACACGAAGTTTCACAAAGTTAGAAGTCTCGGTACATAGTCGTCACAAGTGTCGTCATACACCTCACAATGTAGCTACTAACCTAAACTACAATCACATAGAACATGACCATGGTCACGATGAGCATCATCACGAAGGCCATGATCTTCATCCGGTTCCTCCTCATGTGCCTCATCTCTCCCGCTAGATAACGCGCGTATCTTCCTTCCGCCTCCACCCTAGTGGGGTATCCCTTGTAGTTGTTGCCGCTAAAGCGGTGCACCTGTCTCCGACAGTCCTCCCAGTCGTCGTAGACTCCAGGAACTCTCCCCTTGTACACGACATATGTCGTCAGCATCTCCATGCACAAGACAAATAGAACGTCAGTACCAATGCAATTAACAAGTGCCAACTCAAAAAAGAGACAAGTAGTATGAACTAAAAAGCATGTTCCTCATACTTTGCGGTCGAAACAAATATTAACATTCAGGGATGGAGTAAGCGAAGCCAAGTAGGATGCACAACAGATCACACTAGGTTCACTCACCCCACCCCAGAGTGTAGTGACCGAACATTCTAATCATCGGTCAATGTAATTAAGAGGTACCAACTCAAATAAAAGACAAGTAGTACGGAGTAAATAGCATGTGCCTCATACTTTGTTGGGGGGAGCCACGGCCTCACCTTAGCGCCGGCGCAGCTCCCTGGCTGGTGCGCCGGCAGTGCGTCATCATCACCGGCGCAGCGACCTACTGGCGTGCCGACTACCACTTGCCACCGGCGCAGCAAAAATCTGGTGCGCCGGCAAGGTATTCTCCATCTATAGCCGTTTTCCTAGTAGTGCTCTGTATACGAGTATATATGGAAGGCACTTTGCGGTGCTAGCTATATTACATGTCTTATAGGACTACAACTCTATACCGCATTGGATTACAACTATATCGAATCCTATACTTCTAACACCCTTCCTTAATCACAACTTGGATAAGTTGAGATTATGCCTGAACTCTTCAAAGGCTCGATACGAAAGTGGCTTCGTGAAGCCATCAACGACTTGATCTTTCGAAGGAATAAACCACTTCTTCAACACTCGTTCTCTAATGAAGTGAAAATTAATCTCTGCATGAAACACAGAATTCGCTGATAAGTATGTTGCTCCCAAATTATCACACCACAGACAAGGAGTCGGTGTTACCTTCATTCCTAGTTCAGCCAGTAACGATTGTATCCATATCATCTCTGCAGTTGCATTTGCTACAGATTTGTATTCTGCTTCAGTGTTGGACCTGGACACAGTAGCTTGCTTTTTAGCACTCCAAGAAATCAAGTTTGGTCCAAAAAAACACAGCAAATCCTCTTATGGACCGACGGTTATCTACACAACCTGCCCAATCTGCATCTGAAAAGGCACTAACAAGTGTAGAAGTGGACTTAACAAATGTTAGTCCAACTGTCATGGTATGCTTGACATACCGCAGAATATGCTTCGCAGAAGACCAATGAATAGTAGTGGGAGCATGCAAATATTGACATACTTAGTTAAATGCATAGGAGATATCTAGCATGGTAAGAGTAAGATACTGCAATACGTCTACCATATGCAATACGTCTACCATACTTCTGTATTTGGTGCTATCTTTGGGACCCAATAAATCTCCCTGTTGTGCAATAATTTTCTCTGAAGAGGATAGTGGTGTGGGCACGCCTGTGCAATTGAACATGCCCACTCGTGACAAAATGGCCTGAGCATACTTTTCCTAACTCAACACTATTCCATTGCTAACCTCCTTTACTTCAATGCCCAAGAACAAATTAAGGTTGTCCAAATCCTTTAATGCAAACTCTTGACTTAAATCCTTCAACAAGGCATATGTGGCCGCTTGAGATGAGCTAGTAACTATAATATCATCCACATAAATAAACATAAAAATTGTGACATTGGACCTATGATACATTAACAGTGAAGCGTCATACTTGGAAGCAACAAAGCCAATATCAACTAGTTTGGAACTCAAACGAGAATACCATGTTCGAGGTGCCTGCTTTAGTCCATACAGCGCATTGTCAAGTTTGCAGATATAAGATGGTTTTATGTCGTCTTCATAACCAGGTGGTTACCTCATATAGGCCTCCTCTTCTAGAACGCCATGAAGAAACGCATTCTTGACATTAAGTTGTCGCAAACTCCATCCCCTGGACACAACAGTTGCCAAGACAAGACGAACATTTGCAATTTTAACAACAAGATTGAAAGTATCATCATAATCAATTACATACCGTTGATTGAAACCTTTGGCTACCAATCTAGCCTTGTACCGATCAATAGAGCCGTCAAACTTACGCTTGACTTTGTGTATCCAGCGAAAGTCAATAACAATTTTACCTTCGTGTGGTGAGACTAATGTCCACGTATGATTCTTCATGAGGGCATCAAACTCCTCATTCATGGCCAGCTGGTTCCTCAAACGTAGACGACAAACACCAGCGAACCGTACCATCGGTGTACTGACGAGGCTTGACAACCCCTTTAGAGGCACGTGTAGCAGGACGCACAACTGAGGCCTCATCTGGGCGGGATACAGAGGATCTGGTGGGAGCAGAACGGACAGGCGCAGGCGAAGATTGACCCGTTGTGGCTGTCTGCGGCGCAGCCGATCCTGTGGCCGTTGATGAGGCCGAAGATGTGCAGCGGGTGGAGGCAACGGGCGAAACTGTTGCAGAAGATTCGCGTGGGAGGGGGGACCGGCGCACGGGAGACGGGGTGTCCAGGCGGTCCCGTGATGATTGCGCACCAGATGACGCTGATGGCGTCTGATCCGAGGTCGTCGATCCCGAGGGAGATCCGCCCAGAAAATCAGCCTGGGATCCCGCGCTGCTGTTGTTCTTCTGAAAACTGAGATGCACCGTTTGAGCTACTCGAAGCACCATTTTGGCCGAAATTTTTGCCTAGTGTCATATTTATGCAGCCTGGTACCTGTGGAGCAGTAAAAACAGGACTAGAAGGAGGATTAGTAGTGTGAGTATGTTCCATATGCAAGTCAGCACTAGTTTCGTCCCCTTCTCAAAATTCCGAAGTGAATGATGAAGGAGAAGGATTTGTTGCCGAAGCAACGCACCAGCATTAGGATGAAGATTTTTGAAGGGAAAAACAGTCTCATCAAAAACAACATCATGAGAGATGTACACACGACCGATAGACACTTTGAGACACTTAACTCGTTTGTGGCGAGGACTATAGCCTAGAAACAGGCAGTGTTTGGAACGGGAAGCAAGCTTGCGTTTGTTGTAGGGACAAAGATTGGGCCAACAAGCACAACCAACAACACGAAGAGATGAATAATTTGGGCGTGTGCCAAGAAGGCGATGCAGTGGTGTGTCATTGTTGATAACTTTACTAGGGAGCATATTTATGAGATAGGTGTGTCAAGATTGGAAGTTAGGAACGCTTCATCCCAAAATTTTAAGGGCATACCGGCATTAGCAAGAAGTGGAAGGCCAACCTCAACAATATGATGATGTTTTCTCTCAGCGGAGCCATTCTGCTGGTGAGCATGGGGACATGAGACATGATGGGCAATCCCCCCCCCCCTTCCAAATCTGATTGAACTATAAGGATTTTGCGATCAAACTTACGTTCAACAAGTTTCTGGAAGGTTTGAAAAGCAGTTAGGACATCAGACTTGCGCTTAAGTAAATATATCCATGTGAATTTACTATAATCATTGATAAAGCTTACATAGTAATAATGACGATCCATAAAATAAGATGCAGGACCCCATACATCAGAAAAAAAACTAATTGAAGGGAAACTGTAGATACACTACTGAAAATAGGGTAGGGTAACTAATGGCTTCTTAGGATCATCACAAACTGACACAACACTAGATTCTCTAACACATGGAAGTTTATTCTTGCTAATGATTTGCCTAACAATGACAAACGAAGGATGACCAAGACGACTATGCCACTGGGACTAGGACGACTTGGTGGCAACAAATCCATGCTTTGGGTAGCTTGACTCCAAGGATGCAATAAGAGGGTAAAGTCAGCCAGCACACCGCCCTCTATGAATTATTCTCTGGGTGAGCTGATCCTTTATGAGAAAAAAGAAGGGATGAAACTTGATGAACACATGGTTATCATATGTGAAGCGGTGAACGGAGAGTAAATTTTTGGATGCATTGGGGACATGCAGGATATTGCAAAGACGAAAATCTCGAGTAGGGTTATGAGCTATAGAGTGACCAACATGGGAAATACTAATACCTTGTCCGTTGGCGGTGTTAACCTTATCATAGCCCTTGTACGCGGCGCGGAACGTTAGGTTATTAAGCTTTCCGGTGATATGGTGTGTAGCACCTGAATCCTCGTACCAATTAGTGTCAACACTGTAGGCAGCATGTACTTCCTTCACACTCACATAGTCACCAACAGTCCTTGGCATAGTGACCCTCTTTGTTGCAGATCTAACACGTGACGTCGAACAGGGTGTTGTGCGACGACTACCACGGCCACGGCCTCCTCCTGGAGGTCCACGGCCTCCACCACGGCCTTGATAGGTATGGCGGTCATTACGACGACCATCGCGTCGATTGTCTCGACGGTCATCGCGCCGGTCATCCCGGCAATCACCACGGTCATCCCGGCGATCACCACGGTTACCGCGTGGCCGGGAATTGTTGTAGTTCCCGTAGTTGGCAGCTCGAGGGCGAAACTGACGTGAAGCGGCGTTGGCAAAAGACTCAAACTCGACGGCGGAGCCTCCTTGCAGCATCGCTTGGCGTTGATTGATGGTGCTTGACGTCACACCGTTGGGGAACCCTGATGACCCACAAGTATAGGGGGTGTATCGTAGTATCTTCATAAGTAAGAATGTCGATCCCAACGAGGAGCAGAAGGTGTTGGCAGCAGTTTCGATGGAGGATTCACTGTAAATACTACAGACAAGTATTCAGGGGGTTTTGATATTGCAGATAAATAAAGTACAAGTAAATAAAATGCGAGAGAAATAATTGCAGCGAGTGGCCCAATCCTTTTTAGCACAAAGGACAAGCCGGTTTGTTTACTTATAATGACCAAACGTTCTTGAGGACACACGGGGATTTTAGTCTAGTGCTTTCGCTTCATGTAGCTAAATAATCTTCATTGTTTTGATAAGTGTTGTGTGGGTGAACCTATGCTAATGCACCGCCCTTCCTAGGACTAATACATACTTGTGATTATACCCCTTGCAAGCATCCGCAACTACAAGAAAGTAATTAAGATAAATCTAACCACGCCTTAAACTCTGAGATCCTGCGATCCCTCCCGCATCGATATACTAACGGGGCTCAGGTTTCTGTCACTCCGGCCCCGCAATTAGCAACCGAATACAAGATGCACTCCCTAGGCCCATAAATGGTGAAGTGTCGTGTAGTCGACGTTCACACGACACCACTAGAAGAATGACACCACAACTTAAATATCATAACATTGAATATTACTCAACCATAATTCACTACTAGCATTTAGACTTCACCCATGTCCTCAAGAACTAAATGAACTACTCACGAGACATCATATGGAATACAATCAGAGGTGATATGATGATGAATAACAATCTGAACATAAACCTTGGTTCAATGGTTTCACTCAATAGCATCTACAACAAGTATAGAATAACACCGGGAGAGTTTCCCCTATCAAACAATCAAGATTTAACCCGCTTGTTACAGCGGTGACGAGGTGCAGCGGTGGTGATGGCGGTGTAGATGGTGGAGATGATGATGATGATGATGATGGAGATGATGTCCCGCTCGATGACGATGGCGATGGCGTCGATTTCCCCCTCGGGAGGGAATTTCCGGCGGATTCCTGCCCGCCGGAGAGCTCTTTTCTCTCTGGTGTTCTCCGCCCCGCGAGGCGGCTGTAACCCTCGTGAGGTCCTCTCTGTGGCTTAGGGTTTCGGGCGAAGGAGTACGCGAAGAAAAGGAGGCGAAAGAGGCTTTGGGGCCCCCAGAGGGGGTGGCGCCAGGCCATGGGCCGCGCCGCCCTATGGTCTGGCCCACGTGGCTCCTCTCTTCTTCCCCTTCTGGCTCCCTCCGTCATCTGGAAAAATAGGAATTTACGTGAAATTCCCTTCCACAGTTGATCTTCCGAAATATTGCGTTCGACGGTGCTTTTTCCAGCAGAATCCCGGCTCCGGCGCTTGATCCTCCAATGATGATGAAACATGCAAAATAGATGAAATAACATAAGTATTGTGTCCCAATATGAAATATATCAATGAATAACAGCAAATTATGATACAAAATAGTGATGCAAATTGGACGTATCAACTCCCCCAAGCTTAGACCTCGCTTGTCCCCAAGCGAAACTGAGCTCGATAAACAAGACCACATGTTTATGGAGTGAAGAGTCAATAAATAAAATACGGACAAGAAGCATCATATTCATTCACACAAGACATTCTAGTAAACAACTTCCTCATATAACTCATCTTGAAATAGGTAAAGAGAAATCACAAGTAAAGGTGCATAAGAAATCATAGTTGGTGATGGCAAACTTTGTTCTTGGTCGAGAACTACTAACGGATTGTACTTCTAAGCAAAGCTTTCATATTAGAATTTATAGCTGAGCCTTCATATTTAAGCATAACAATCTCCTCATAATCATTGATAACTTCAAAGTCATATTCATTCGGATAAAATTGGTACTAAACAAGAAAGTATAAGAGACATGATTAACTGAATCATAGCATAAATGATTGGTTCACAACAACTCAATTGCTTGCTTGAGATAGAGAGATATAGGATTACTGACTCAACATAAAAGTAAAAGACAGGCCCTTCGCAGAGGGAAGCAGGGATTAAATCATGTGCTAGAGCTTTTCAAGTTTTGAAATCATATAAAGAGCATAAAAGTAAGATTTTGAGAGGTGTTTGTTGTTGTCAACGAATGGTAGCGGCACTCTAACCCCCTTGCCAAACGAACCTTCCAAGAGCGGCTCCCATGAGGGACGGCATCTCTACCAGCAAGGTAGATCATCCCCCTTCTCTTTTGTTTACACATGTATTTTAGTTTTATTAAGGATGACACCCCCCAACCTTGGCTTTCTCAATCCATGGCTAACCGAATCCTCGGGTGCCTTCCAACATTCACATACCATGGAGGAGTGTCTATTGCAAAATTAGGTTGCTTACTGATAAATCAGCAAAACATGTGAAGAGAATTATTAATGAAAGTTATTAATTGGGGCTGGGAACCCCGTTGCCAGCTCTTATTGCAAAATTATTGGATAAGCGGATGTGCCACTAGTCCATTGGTGAAAGTCCGCCCAACAAGATTGAAAGATAGAACACCACATACTTCCTCATGAGCTATAAAACATTGACACAAATAAGGAGTAGTAGTTTGAATAATTTAAAGGTAGCACATGAAGTATTTACTTGGAATGGCAGAAAATACCATGTAGTAGGTAGGTATGGTGGACACAAATGGCATAGGTTTGGTCTAAGGTTATGGATGTATGAGAAGCATTTCCTCTCGATACAGGTCTTTGGCTAGCAAGGTTTGATAGCAAGCATAAAGTTGAGGGAAACAAACAAATATACATATGATAGAACAATCATTCATCTTTCTCATAAGCACAAGCAATTTTAACTTCAGAATACTAAGCATAGAGATAATAGAGTAATATATCTAAGTGTATTTCTCTCTTCTATTAAACATCAAGATGTTGTTGCTATTGACCAATGCTAAGTTTGCCAAAACCAAATAGATTTACTTAATGCTCCCAAAGTGATATCAATACTCATGTCAAGAGTAATCATATAATGGAGATTGCAAACTAAAATAAGGTGTGCAAAAAGTAAATGATAAGACTTCTCATTAATATTCCATAACGATAACTTCCCTACTCATGATATGACACTACTTGATAGTAAAAGATAAAGGTGGTGATGATGTGATACCGCGGCACTCCCCCAAGCTTGGAACAAACCAAGGGGATGCCAATACCGATGATGAATTACTCCTTCGGTGATGATGGTGAATCTTTGTCGTCATCAGACTTCCATGGAAGAGGCCCTCCATCAACAAAAGACATCTTGGTCTCCGGAAACCTGAAACTAGCAGCATGACTTATGCGCTTAAACCTATTTTCATACTCACGGTTTTGATTATGAACATCATAGAGTTGAGCTTGGAGTTTGTTGGTGGTGTCGTGAAGTGAGAAGATATCGTCCCAACTTTGCAGTCTCCTTCTTGTGTCCATCAATGAGTTCGACACAATCTTGTGAAAGATATCCACTTCACGCTCGCCATCTTCTTGTAGTTGAAAACCTCTTGTTCAGTTTCTCCATCATGTCTTCCAAACTCCCTTCTCCCTTAGGACCCTGGACATCTTTGATGCAACTCTCCATCCACGAGCTGCAACTCTTTGGGGTGCATCTTCAGCTCGTTCATGTACGGGTTGACGACGTCCTCAAAGAAGCTGTCATTCGAGTTCCGACGAAGACATGATGGATCTAGATCCGAAGCAGATCTGGCAGAAAACAGCTCGAAACAAAACACGACGAAAACGATATTACGGACCTCCCGGGGTCCGGGGGATTATATAGCAAATATTTTTACGACAAAAGGAAGGTTCCAGGCCGAAAACGAGTGGAAACGGACGCCGAGGTGCCGTCACCATAGGTCGGCGCGGCCGGGGGGGGCGCGCGGCCTGTGGTGACGGGCCCTCGCGCGTCTTTTCCACTCCGTTTCGGTTCCGTAATTTTTCATATTTTCTAAAAACAGCAGAAATAATGTTCGGAAAGGTAAACGCGGACTTTTTATTACCTATACTGTTACCTATTCAAAGTCCAGTTCTGGCGGACTGTCAATTTGTCCTTTGATGAAAGCCTCCGGTGTTTCCACTTGAATAATATCAACATCAACATTATAAGAATCACCCGAGATATAATGCTTGAGTCTTTGTCCATTCACCACTTGTGTGGCATTGCCTTGGAGAGAGCTAATTTTAATTGCTCCTGAACGATACACCTCCTCAACAACATATGGTCCTTCCCACTTCGAGAGTAATTTCCCTGCAAAGAATCTGAGACGAGACCGATATAATAGAACTTGATCTCCAACATTAAATTCTCTTTTGATGATCCTTCTATCATGCCATTTCTTAACTTTTTTCTTTAAAGAGTTTAGCATTTTCATAAGCTTCACTTCTCCATTCATCTAGAGAACTTAATTGCAACAACCTCTTATTACCAGCTAGTTTAGGATCTTTATTTAGTTCTCTAACAGCCCAATAAGCTTTGTGTTCTAGTTCTAAAGGTAAATGACAAGCTTTTCCATAAACCATTTTATAAGGTGACATTCCCATAGGATTTTTATAAGCAGTTCTATAAGCCCATAGTGCTTCTTTCAATTTGCTAGCCCAATTCTTTCTAGATTTATTAACAGTCTTACCCAAGATAGATTTAATCTCTCTATTTGATAATTCTACTTGACCACTAGTTTGAGGGTGATAAGCGAAGCAATTCTATGATTAATACCATACTTAGCAAGAGTTTTTCTAAAACCTCCATGAATAAAATGAGAACCTCCATCGGTCATAATATATCTAGGTACTCCAAATCTAGGAAATATAATATCTACAAGCATTTTTATAGAGGTCTCACCATCAGCACTCTTTGTAGGTATAGCTTCTACCCATTTAGTAACATAATCAACAGCGACAAGTATATGAGTGTTACCATCTAAGAAGGGAAAGGACCCATGAAGTCGAATCCCCAACAATCGAATGGTTCAATAACAAGAGTATAATTCATAGGCATTTCATTGCGTCTGGAGATATTACCAACTCTTTGACATTCATCACAAGATAAAATAAATTTCCTTGCATCTTTGAAGAGTGTTGGCCAATAAAAACCTGATTGTAAAACCTTTTGCGCGGTTCTATCTCCAGCGTGATGTCCTCCATAAACACTTCCATGACATTTATTCAATATCTCCTGTTGTTCATATTCAGGAACACATCTTCGCATAATACCATCTACTCCTTCTTTATATAAGTGTGGGTCATCCCAAAAATAATGCCTCAAGTCATAAAAGAATTTCCTCCTTTGCTGAGCTGAAAAGGTTGGAGGCAAATACTTGAAACAATAAAGTTAGCATAATCTGCATACCAAGGGCTCTCTCGCGAGCTCACCTTTATTACAGCCAATTGTTCATTTGGAAAACTATCATTAACGGGAACAGGATCATAAGCAATATTTTCCAATCTAGACAAATTATCACAACAGGATTATCAGCACCTTTCCTATCTATAATATGTAAATCAAATTCTTGCAACAGAAGTACCCATCTAATAAGCCTTGGCTTAGCATCTTTCTTTGTCATAAGGTATCTAATTGCAGCATGATCAGTATGAATTGTAACCTTCGAATCAACAATATAGGGTCTAAACTTATCACAAGCAAAGACTACAGCTAACAATTCCTTTTCAGTTGTAGCATAATTTCTTTGAGCAGCATCAAGAGTCTTACTAGCATAATGAATAATATTTAATTTTTATCTACCCGCTGTCCAAGAACAGCGCCTACAGAAAATCACTAGCATCACACATAATTTCAAAAGGCAAATTCCAATCGGGAGGTTCAACTACAGGAGCGTTGTTAAGGCTTTCTTTAGAGTTTCAAAAGCTTCCTTACAATCATCATCAAAAACAAAAGGTACATCTTTTTGAAGAAGATTAGTAAGAGGCTTTGAAAGTTTAGAGAAATCTTTAATAAATCTCCTATAAAACCCAGCATGACCAAGAACACTACGAATACCTTTAACATCCCTCGGATAGGGCATCTTCTCAATTGCTTCAACTTTAGCTCTATCAACTTCAATACCTCTCTCGGAAATTTTATGTCCCAATACAATTCCTTCATTAACCATAAAGTGGCATTTCTCCCAATTAAGAACAAGGTTAGTTTCTTCGCATCTCTGCAAAACTTTATCGAGGTTTCGCAAGCAATTATCAAAAGAATTCCCATAGACAGAAAAATCATCCATGAACACCTCTACAATACTTTCGCAAAAACCATGAAAAATAGCAGACATGCATCTTTGAAAAGTATTAGGAGCATTACATAAACCAAAAGGCATACGCCTATAAGCATAAGTTCCATAAGGACAAGTAAACGTGGTTTTCTCTTGATCTTTAGCTTTAACAGCAATTTGTGAAAACCCAGAATAACCATCAAGAAAGCAAAAATGAGTATTTTTAGATAACCTTTCTAGCATTTGATCAATAAAGGGTAAAGGGTAATGATCTTTCTTAGTAACTTTATTAACTTTTCAAAAATCAATGCACATTCTATAACCTACAACTATTCTTTGAGGAATAAGCTCATCATTATCATTAGGCACAACAGTCATTCCTCCTTTCTTAGGAACACAATGCACAGGACTAACCCATCTACTATCAGCAATAGGATATATAATACCAGCTTCAAGAAGTTTTAATACCTCGTTCCTTACCACCTCTTTCATCTTCGGAATTAGACGACGTTGATGTTCAACAACGGCTTTGCATCTTCTTCCATATTAATAGCATGTTGGCAAATAGAAGGAGAAATCCCTTTCAAATCATCAAGAGTATAGCCAATAGCTCCTCGGTGTTTCTTCAATATTTCCAATAACCTTTCTTCCTCAATCTCTGAAAGCTTAGAACTAATAATAACAGGATATATTTTCTTATCATCAATATGAGCATATTTAAGATTATCAGGTAAAGGCTTTAGATCAAAAACAGGATCTTCCTTTGGTGGCGGTGTTGTACCCAAATCTTCCACGGTAAATCATGCTTGAGAATAGGTTGGCGAAGAAAAATTTCCTCAAGCTCATCTCTTTCTTTCCTAAAAGCTTCACTTTCACTATTCTCCAAATGTTGTTGCAAAGGATTATTAGGAACAAGAACAATAGATGCACACTGCTCCATTTTAAAATCATTACTAGGCAAGTCAACTTTATAAGGAGTTTTGGTAAATTTAGAAAAGTTAAATTCATAAGGTTCACCAGCAAATCTAGTCAAAATTTTCTCTTTCTTACAATCTATAATAGCTCCACAAGTATTTAGAAAAGGTACCAAAAATGATAGGACAATGATCACTAGCAGCAGAACCAAGTACCAAAAAGTCAGCAGGATATTTAATCTTACCACATAGAACTTCCACATCTCGAACAATACCAATTGGAGAAATAGTTTCTCTATTAGCCAGATGAATAACCACATCAATATCTTCAAGTTCACAAGAACCAATTTCGTGCATAATCTCCGTGTAAAGCTCATAAGGAATAGCACTAACACTTGCACCAATATCACATAAACCATAATAGCAATGATCACCAATTCTAACAGATAGCATAGGAACACTAACTTGTTTGGATTTATTAGGATGTGAAACAATATTAGAAGCATCTTCACAGAAAATAATATGACCATCCTCCACATTTTCAGTCACAAGATCTTTAACTATTGCAACAGCAGTTCAATTTTAATTTGTTCTTCAGGTTCTTTAGGTTTCTTTTCACTTTTATTAACCGCACTAGATATAACAGTACTCCTTCATTTTAGCAGGGAAAGGAGTTTTTTCAATATAAGCTTCAGAATAACATTATCAACAGTTTCAATCACTACACATTTTTTTACAGATGAATCAACTTTATCTTTATACGGTTCATGATATTTGTCAAAATTCTTCTTAGGCAGTTCATAATGAGAGGCAAAAGCTTTATAAAGATTTGCAACAACTTGGGAATCAAGACCATATGTAGCACTCATATTACGAAATTTATCAGTATCCATAAAAGCTTCAATGCATTTATAATCATAAATTATACCTGATTCTCTATCTTTGTCGTTCTCCCATCCTTCAGTATTTTCTTGGATCCGATCAAGAAGGTCCCTTTTAAACTCTTCTTTGTTGCGTGTAAATGATCCAGAACAAGAAGTATCCAGCAAGGTCTTGTCTTGAAAAGAAAGTCTTGCATAGAAATTATCAATAATAACATTACCAGGAAGCTCATGAATGGGGCATTTGAGCATTAAAGACTTCAATCTCCCCCAAGCTTGGGCAATACTCTCTCCATCATGAGGCCAGAAATTATATATGCGGTTCCGATCTTTGTGAATTTCACTTGGAGGATAAAATTTGGAATAAAATAAAGGCACAATGTCCTCCCAATCAATAGAATCACCATTCTTCAGCAATTTATACCAGTGCGCCGCTTTACCAGACAGCGATATAGTGAATAGTTTCTTCCTAACTTCATTCATAGAAATACGCACATTTGAATAACCCGCATAATTCATGCAAAAACAATAAATGATCACCAGGATGGACAGTTCCATCCCCTTCATAGCGGTTATCCATAACACGTTCAATAATTTTCATAGGTATTTTATATGGTACTACTTCCTCACTGGCGCTTCATCCACTACCGTTGCAGTAGTAGTAGATTTCCCAAATAGAAATTGAAGAGAAGATCTCTCCATAATGATTTATAGCAGCAGAAATAAAATCAGCACAAACAGTAAATTTCCTTACCAATTCCGCTTACCAATAGCGCTTCACTCCCCGCAACGGCGCAGAAAATAGTCTTGATGACCCACAAGTATAGGGGGTGTATCGTAGTATCTTCGATAAGTAAGAATGTCGATCCCAACGAGGAGCAGAAGGTGTTGGCAGCAGTTTCGATGGAGGATTCATGTAAATACTCACAGACAAGTATTCGGGGTTTTGATATTGCAGATAAATAAAGTACAAGTAAATAAAATGCGAGAGAAATAATTGCAGCGAGTGGCCCAATCCTTTTTAGCACAAAGGACAAGCCGGTTTGTTTACTTATAATGACCAAACGTTCCGAGGACACACGGGGATTTTAGTCTAGTACTTTCGCTTCATGTGGTTTAATAATCTTCATTGTTTTGATAAGTGTTGTGTGGGTGAACCTATGCTAATGCAGCCCTTCCTAGGACTAATACATACTTGTGATTATACCCCTTGCAAGCATCCGCAACTACAAGAAAGTAATTAAGATAAATCTAACCACAGCCTTAAACTGAGATCCTGCGATCCCTCCTGCATCGATATACTAACGGGGCTCAGGTTTTCTCCGGCAACCCCGCAATTAGCAACCGAATACAAGATGCACTCCCCTAGGCCCATAAATGGTGAAGTGTCATGTAGTCGACGTTCACACGACACCACTAGAAGAATGACACCACAACTTAAATATCATAACATTGAATATTACTCAACCATAATTCACTACTAGCATTTAGACTTCACCCATGTCCTCAAGAACTAAACGAACTACTCACGAGACATCATATGGAATACAATCAGAGGTGATATGATGATGAATAACAATCTGAACATAAACCTTGGTTCAATGGTTTCACTCAATAGCATCTACAACAAGTATAGAATAACACCGGGAGAGTTTCCCCTATCAAACAATCAAGATTTAACCCGAATTGTTACAGCGGTGACGAGGTGCAGCGGTGGTGATGGCGGTGTAGATGGTGGAGATGATGATGATGATGATGGAGATGATGTCCCGCTCGATGACGATGGCGATGGCGTCGATTTCCCCCTCCGGGAGGGAATTTCCCGGCGGATTCCTGCCCGCCGGAGAGCTCTTTCTCTCTGGTGTTCTCCGCCCCGAGGCGGGCAACCCTCGTGAGGTCCTCTCTCGGCTTAGGTTTTCGGGGCGAAGGAGTACGCGAAGAAAAGGAGGCGAAAGAGGTTGTGGGGCCCCCGAGCATAGGGTGGCGCGGCCGGCCATGGGCCGCGCCGCCTATGGTCGGGCCCACAATGGCTCCTCTCTTCTTCCCCTTGGCTCCTGTCATCGGAAAAATAGGAATTTACGTGAAATTCCCTTCCACAGTTGATCTTCCGAAATATTGCGTTCGACGGTGCTTTTTCCGAATCCGGCTCCGGCGCTTGATCCTCCAATGATGATGAAACATGCAAAATAGATGAAATAACATAAGTATTGTGTCCCAATATGAAATATATCAATGAATAACAGCAAATTATGATACAAAATAGTGATGCAAATTGGACTTATCAAACCCCAAGAGGAAGGTATGATGAGCACATGAGCAAGTTTTCCCTCATTAAGAAACCAAGGTTTAATCGACCAGTAGGAGAAAGGCATGACTTCTGAAGGTGTGTCTAGCTGACTTGTGGCAGGGCGCACTACCCGGCGTCAGCAACAACGTGGAACCTACACACAACACAACCAAAATACTTTTCCCCAACTTACAGTGAGGTTGTCAATCTCATCGGTTTTGCTGAACACAAAGGATTAAACGTATCGAGTGGAAAGAGGTGTTTGCAGTGGAATTAAAGAGAACAGTTCTTGCAGAAAGTAAACAGAACATGATTGCAGTAGATGAATTTATCAGTGCAAAAGAAAGGACCAGGGTCCACAGTTCACTAGAGGTGTCTCTCCATCAAGATAAATAACATGATGGGTGAACAAATTGCAGCTGGGTAATTGACAGAATAAAGACCTTACGGTCCATACATGACAAGATGATTACTATGAAATTCGCTTGGGCATTACAACATAATACATAGACCGTAATCCAACTGCGTCTACGACTAATAATCCACCTTCCAGTTATCGTCCGAACTCCTTCCAGTATTAAGTTGCAAGCAACAGAATATCGTATTAAGCAATGTGTATAAAGTAAACAATAGAATTACCCTTGGATAAAAGATGGTTGTTTTCTTCGTAGGAACAACACATCTACAATCTTAGAAGTTATTTTCACTCTTCCAGAAAACTAGAGGTATGAACCTACTATCGAGCATAAATACTTCCTCTTGGAGTAACAAGCATTTACTTGGCCAGAGCAACTACTATCAACGGAGAGCATACAAGATCACAAATAACATATGACAAATATATAATAGATCTCAACATAGTATTCAATATCCATCGGATCCACGCAAAGACAACATGTAGCATTACATAAAGATGATCTTGATCATGATAGGCAGCTCACAAGATCTAAACACGAGGCACAAATTGGAGAAGACAACCATCTAGCTACTGCTATGGACCCATAGTCCAGGGATGAACTACTCATCACTTCGGAGGCGGGCATGGCGATGTAGAGGCCTGTTGGAGATATGCCCAAGAGGCAATAATAAATTAGTTATTGTTATATCTTATTGTTCATGATAAATGTTTACATTTCATGCTATAATTGTATTAACCGAAACATTGATACATGTGTGTTATGTAAACAACAAGGAGTCCCTAGTAAGCCTCTTGTATAACTAGCTTGTTGATTAATGGATGATCATGGTTTCGTGATCATGAACATTGGATGTTATTAATAACAAGGTTATGTCATTAGGTGAATGATATAATGGACACACACCCAAATAAGCGTAGCATAAGATCAAGTCATTAAGTTCAATTTGCTATAAGCTTTCGATACATAGTTGCCTAAGTCCTTCGACCATGAGATCATGTAAATCACTTACACCGGAAGGGTACTTTGATTACATCAAACGCCATTGTGTAAATGGGTGGTTATAAAGATGGGATTAAGTATTCGGAAAGTGTGAGTTGAGGCATATGGATCAATAGTGGGATTTGTCCATCCTGATGACGGATAGATATACTCTGGGCCCTCTTAGTGGAATGTCATCGATTAGCTTGCAAGCATATGAATGGTTCATAAGAGATCACATACCATGGTACGAGTAAAGAGTACTTGTTGGTAACGAGGTTGAACAAGGTATGGAGATACCGATGATCATCAACCTCGGACAAGTAAAATATCGCGTGACAAAGGGAATCGGCATCGTATGTAAATGGTTCAATCGATCACTAAGTCACCGTTGAATATGTGGGAGCCATTATGGATCTCCAGATCCCGCTATTGGTTATTGCTCGGAGAGGAGTCTCGACCATGTCTGCATAGTTCGCGAACCGTAGGGTGACGCGCTTAAGGTTCGATGTCGCATAAGTAGATTCGGAATATGAGTTGGAGTCCGAAGTTTTTGTTCGGGGTCTCGGATGGGATCCGGGACATCACGAGGAGGTCCGGAATGGTCCGGAGAATAAGATTCATATATGGGAAGTCAATTTCCGAGGTTCGGGAAAAAGTCCGGTGTTTTGACCGGAGCTTCTAGAAGGTTCTAGAGGGCCACCAGTGGGCCCACCACCCCGGAGAGGCCACATAGGCACCACATGGCATAGTGGGTCCTGCCCACCATGACATGTGGGACCAGGCCGGCCCCCCCCCTTAGAGATAAGATCTATCTCTAGTTTAAATGGTTTAAATCTAGAGATAAGATCTATCTCCTAAAATAATTGGTTTAAATTAGGAGATAAGGGGAATACTTGGGGGAGGAGTTTGCCCCCCCCCATGTGGCCGGCCAAGGGGGTAGGTGGGCCCTAGGGAAACCCTAGGCCGACCCCCACCTATATAAAGAGGGGAGGGTGGTCGGCCAAGGCCCCATCCATAACCCTAGCCGCCACCTCTCCTCCTCCTCTTCCTCTCTGCTGCGGCTTAGGCGAAGCCTGCAGATTATCCTCCACCACCACCACCACGCCATCGTGCCTGGGATTGGGGATCTACCACACCTCCGCTGCCTGGAACGGGGAGAGGAAGGGCTTCATCGACACCGTACGCGCGACCAGAGTACGGAAGTGCCGGATTGCAGGGGATGATCGTCTACATCAACAACGAGATCTGATCTCGTAGGCTTTCGAAATCTTCAAGGGTTAGTATCTTATCAATCTCGTTGCTTCGATCTTGTAGATTAGATCTTGGGTGTTCCATAGATTAGATCTTGGATTTATTCGTCTTGCGGTAGGAAAATTTTGTTGTCTATGCTACGAACCCCATCAGTGGTATCAGAGCCATGTCTATGCATAGATCTGTTGCACGAGTAGAACACAATGGTTTTGTGGGCGTTGATGCTTTTGTTCTTTTAGTTTGTGTACTTTGCATCTTGCGGGATGGTGGGATGAAGCGGCCGGGCTAACTTTACATGACGCGTCTCATGAGACTTGCTCCACGCTTGACATGCAACTTGTATTGCATAAGTGGCTTTGCGGGTGTCTGTCTCTCCCACCATAGTGAAGATTCCAATTTACACTTTCTATTGTCAACAGTAGTATCACCGTTGTGGTTCATGTTCGTAGGTAGATTGGATATTACTCGAAAACCCTAAACCACGTAAAATATGCAAACCAAATTAGAGGCATCTAATTTGTTTTTGCAGGGTTTGGTGATGTGATATGGCCATGATGTGATGATGATTATATTTGATGTATGAGATGTTCATTTTTGTATTATGGCAACCGGCAGGAGCCTAATGGTTGTCTTTAAATTTGTTAAAACCTGCGTGTCTATTCATCATGTAATAGCGTTATTTCAAGTAGTTGTTATAGTAGCTATAAGTGATGGACAACCATCAAGCGGCGCCACGGACCTTGGTGCAATGATGGTGATGATGGAGATCATGATAATGTGCTTGGAGATGGAGATCAAAAGCACAAGAAGAAAGGCCATATCATATCACATATTATGAATTGCATGTGATGTTAATCCTTTATGCATCTTATATTGCTTAGATCGCGACGGTAGCATTACAAGATGATCCCTCTCACTAAATATCAAGATAATAAAGTGTTCATCCTTAGTATGCACCGTTGCTAAGACTTGTCGTTTCGAACCATCTCGTGATGATCGGGTGTGATAGACTCTACATGTGCATACAACGGGTGCAAGCCAGATTTGCACACGCGGATACTAAGGTTGCCTTGACGAGCCTAGCATGTACAGACATGGTCTCGGAACACGGGATACCGAAAGGTAGAGCATGAGTCATATGAATGATATGATGAACACTTTGAGTGTTCGCCTTTGAAGCTACATCTTTTCTCGTGATGATCGGACTTGGTGTAGTGGATTTGGTTCGTGTAATCACTAAGACAATGCGAGGGATGTTGTTTTGAGTGGGAGTTCACCTAGTTAATTGAAGAATTAAAAATGAACTCAAATTATCATGAACATATTCTAAATAGTATTTTGAATTAAATTTGTAAAATTGGCATCCGTTATGTACCATGCGCTAGTCTTGTAATTGAGATAGAAATACTGTTAAGTCTGACAAGTAACTTTACGGACTGGTACCGTATTGTTAAAGAATCAAGATATGATTAAGTCCTAATGCAAACTTTTAGTAAACCTCACATTGATGATTCAAAGAGCAATGGTTTCAATTAGTACCTTAAATCATCTTGTCTCCGTGAAACTTGAAGTTCAAATCCGTTTGAAAATTAGGAGCTGAAAATTTTGTTTTCAGAAATAAGCAAGGTATGAGATATATGTGATATCTAAGACCTTATTGCAAGATGATAGAATATAATCTAGTGAGACTACATAAACTCATAAGTTTTATGGGAATGTACGAAGGTTGAAGATGCAAGGCGTCCCAATCCTCCAACTAGTTGGGCACTAACGATATTCGCATATCCATGAAGTGATCGTCCTTAGTATGCACCGTTGCTAAGACTCGTCGTTTGAAGCATCTCGTGATGATCGGGTGTTATAGATTCTACGTGTGCATACAACGGGTGCAAGCCGATTTGCACATGCGAATACTAAGGTTAAACTTTACGAGCCTAGCATGTACAGACATGGTCTCGGAAATTCGTCATGATTTGATGGATAAAAATTATGAGTGAAATTGTTCATCACATTAAAAGGTTACTAATAGTGAAATCTGGAACACTTGTCATGTGATGATCAACTTCAAAGGAAGAACCTCAAGGTTATTGGTATTTGACCAATGGACCTAGAAGTTATTGAAGGTAAAGTGTTTTCTGAGAATGGGGAAAGCTAAAAGAGAAACTACAAAAGATTTTGGCAGAAAGAAAGAAAAGACTAAAAAGTCTAGCTCAGGTGTATATAGATGATATACATGTTATGAATGTATTCCTTGTTTTGGTCACACAATGAAATTCTTGGGTAATTGTACCATATTGGTTGGTATGAGGTGTCATACAAGACAACGCAATACAAGAATACTATGGCCCAAGTGACTAACAAGGAATATGGTAGGAATGCACGTCTGGAACAAAATAAAGTGTTATTGTGTTCGTCGTTGGCATTCTACCTAGCCCTTCGGATTTTATAATAAAGAACTTTACAATGGTTGTTATGTTCTAGTCAAATGAAAACAATGAGTTGTTCAAATTATGACATATTCCATGTACGATGGATAAGTTATTATAAATCTTTATGGTGAAGCACACATGCATAACACTGACGCTAAAATGCCATAAGGCAAATGATATGAATTCCACTCATTAGTGGAACCGCCATTTAGGTCATGTTAGAAAGGAACGCATGAAGGAACTCCATTTGAATGGATTTTTGGAGTCATATGATTTTTGAATCATTTGACGCTTGCAAATCTCTTCTAAAGAGAATGACTTAAATACCGTTCATAGGCCAAGAGTTGAACGGGCAACTAACTTAGTGAAAACATACATGATGATGTATATTGTTCTGGGCATAGTTGTGTGCGGGAGATTCGTCTACTTCATGAAAACTTCTAACAATGAATTGAGTATATATATGTGGATATATTCGATAAGGAAGAAGTTTGAAAACATTTGAATGGATTCAAATAAGTTTCAGCATGAAGTGAAAATCATCATAATAGAAAAGTCAAATATCTATGATTGGATCATGGTGGAAATATTTGAATTACGAGTTTTAGCGAACATCTAAGAGATTTATGAAATTGTTCTACAACTCACGTTTCTTGGAGTATCATGATGATGATGGAGTATCCAAGAGACGTATCCAAACCTGTTGGATTGATGATGAGATAAAATAAAATGACGCCATTATACTTTTGTGGATTATGCTTTAGAGACTACCGCTTTTACCTGAATAGAGCATCATCATGATCCATTGAAATGACACCATATGAGTTATGGCATGGGTATAAACCCTAAATAGTCCTTTCTTAAATTTTGGTATGCATAGCATAAGTAAATGAGTTTACAACCAAAATCGGATAAATGTCTTTGTTGATTATCCCATGAAATTGATTGGGAATTCTTTCCACTATGAAGTCAAAGACAAAAGTGTTTGTCGATGTTTCTTACTTATTTCAAAGAAATTGTTTCTAGCAAACTATTTGAGTGGGAGGACAATGGAACTTGATAAGGTTTATGAACCTGAGCATGATGATCAGAGTAGCACAACATCGGAAATGGTTCCGGAAGCAGCTACGAAGATCATGGCTCCCATGTCTACAAAGTGTTATAGTCATGGAGATCAAAGTACTTATTGAACCTTGTAGATGTGGTTTATTTTGTGGTCAAATAAATGATTTGTGGACAAAGGATTGTTTTTGAACAATGATAAACCAACTACATACAAAGAAGTTATGATGGGCCCTGACTCCGTTAAAATGGCTATGCGTCATGAAATCCAAGATAGGTGAATACTTTTGAAAGTAAATAGATCTATAAAGTAGATGGACTTGGATGGAATATCCTTAAAGAAGCTTGAATTATCGAAAAGCAGTTTACGAAAAAGTTCAAAGAGTTGACTACGATAATATTAGATCTTCCGTGGCAATGCTTATAGTCTATGTGGATTATTCTAGTAATCGCTACATATTTCTTTTATGAGATATGATAGTAGGATGGCAGAAATACATTCCTTACCAGAAGTGTGTATGAAGGATGTATACTAGATACAACCAAGAGTTTTGCTGGTCCGTGGAATACGAGATAGGTATACAAACTTCAATTGGATGAAGTGAGTATCGCGGAGTTGGAATCTTCACCGGATAAAATAATCAAAGAGTTTTGATTTCATCAAACGATGAAGATGCTTGCATTTGCAAGAAATTAAGTGGGAGCGCTGAGACATATTTATAATACTTTATGTAGATGACATATCGTTGATTATAAATAGTGTAATTATATAATTGATTTAAAAGGTTTCATTGAGAATTAACATCAATGAAAGGATATGAATTGAAACATATTTAGTGTCAAGATCTATGAAGATAGATAGAAACACATAATAAGTTTAAGTTTAAGTACATAGAATAGATATTGAAGTAGTTCAATATAGAAGTATTAAGAAGGTGTTCTTTTCATGTGAAGGTTTAACAAGACTTGAGTGTATTTGACACTCGATGAGTAAATACACATGAGTGATTTTAGATCACGAATAATATGTACAAAGTCAGATGTCCTGTGCTCTAAAGTGTTACGAGCATATACCAGAATGATTCATGTAATGATCATTGGACAACAATAAGAATATCCCTGAGTGCTTTAGAAGAACCAAGGATATATATATAGTTTTTATATGGGATAGTGACAAACAAATCGTTGTAAGGTGTTGCACCGATATTAGTTTGGTCACATATAAAAATAAAATTTCAATCTCAATTAGGCTAAGTGTTGTTTATAAGGTAGCACAATGAGCTAGAAGAAGTCTATGCTAGATTTAGATCAGTTCTAAATATTGTGACGGATTCTACAAACGAAGGCGAGTATGTCATTGTTTTGACAACGACTCAGGATGTTAAGTCAAGGAGTTCTTTGAGAACCTTGTGTAGTTCCGACAGTGTCAGAACTTTGAAGCTATATTGTGTGTGACAATATTAGTGACTTATTTCAGACCGCGGGATTAAGGTTCCACCAGAGGACTAAGCATATACAGTTAATGCCGACTTATTTGGAAAATGAGTGATGCGTTGAGACGCAGATAAATTGCAAAATACATACGTTTCTGAGTGTCAGATCCGTTGACTAAAACCTCTCCGTGAGCAAAACATGATAAGCACCAGAAGGCCAAGGTGTTATATCTTTACAAATGTTAACTAGATTATTGACTCTAGTGCAAGTGGGAGACTGTTGGAGATATGCCCAAGAGGCCATAATAAATTAGTTATTGTTATATCTTATTGTTCATGATAAATGTTTACATTTCATTCTATAATTGTATTAACCGAAACATTGATACATGTGTGTTATGTAAACAACAAGGAGTCCCTAGTAAGCCTCTTGTATAACTAGCTTGTTGATTAATGGATGATCATGGTTTCGTGATCATGAACATTGGATGTTATTAATAACAAGGTTATGTCATTAGGTGAATGATCAAGTCATTAAGTTCAATTTGCTATAAACTTTCGATACATAGTTGCCTAAGTCCTTCGACCATGAGATCATGTAAATCACTTACACCGGAAGGGTACTTTGATTACATCAAACGCCATTGCGTAAATGGGTGGTTATAAAGATGGGATTAAGTATTCGGAAAGTGTGAGTTGAGGCATATGGATCAATAGTGGGATTTGTCCATCCCGATGACGGATAGATATACTCTGGGCCCTCTCGGTGGAATGTCATCTGATTAGCTTGCAAGCATATGAATGGTTCATAAGAGATCACATACCATGGTACGAGTAAAGAGTACTTGTCGGTAACGAGGTTGAACAAGGTATGGAGATACCGATGATCAAACCTCGGACAAGTAAAATATCGCGTGACAAAGGGAATCGGCATCGTATGTAAATGGTTCAATCGATCACTAAGTCATCGTTGAATATGTGGGAGCCATTATGGATCTCCAGATCCCGCTATTGGTTATTGCTCGGAGAGGAGTCTCGACCATGTCTGCATAGTTCGCGAACCGTAGGGTGACGCGCTTAAGGTTCGATGTCGCATAAGTAGATTCAGAATATGAGTTGGAGTCCGAAGTTTTTGTTCGAGTCTCGGATGGGATCCGGGACATCACAAGGAGGTCCGGATTAGTCCGGAGAATAAGATTCATATATGGGAAGTCAATTTCGGGGTTCGGAAAAAGTCCGGTGTTTTGAGCTTCTAGAAGGTTCTAGAGGGCCACCGTGGGCCCACCACCCGGGAGAGGCCACATAGGCGCCACATGGCATAGTGGGTCCTGCCCACCATGACATGTGGGCCCCCCCCTTAGAGATAAGATCTATCTCTAGTTTAAATGGTTTAAATCTAGAGATAAGATCTATCTCCTAAAATAAATGGTTTAAATTAGGAGATAAGGGGAATACTTGGGGGAGGAGTTTGCCCCCCCCATGTGGCCGGCCAAGGGGGTAGGTGGGCCATAGGGGAAACCCTAGGCCGACCCCCCACCTATATAAAGAGGGGAGGGGGCCGGCCAAGGCCCCCATCCATAACCCTAGCCGCCACCTCTCCTCCTCCTCTTCCTCTTTGCGGCTTAGGCGAAGCCTGCATTCTCCTCCACCACCACCACCACCGTCGTCTTCTGGGAGGGGATCTACCACTCCGCTGCCGTGAAGGGAGAGGAAGGGCTCCATCGACACCGTACGCGCGGAAGAAGTCCGGATTGCAGCACGGGATGATCGTCAACATTAACAACGAGATCTGATCTCGTAGGCTTTGGAAATCTTCAAGGGTTAGTATCTTATCAATCTCGTTGCTTCGATCTTGTAGATTAGATCTTGGGTGTTCCATAGATTAGATCTTGGATTTATTCGTCTTGCGGTAGGAAATTTTTTGTTTTCTATGCTACGAACCCCATCAAGGCCTCCGGTGATGATCTCCCCCTCCGGCAGGGTGCCGGGAAGAGCTTCAGAACCCTCCCGAGCTAGGTCTGCGATGGCGGCCGCGACGGAACTTTTCGTGGATGGGGGCTCGGATGTTTATGTTTTTCCTGAGATCGTGAATAAATAGGCGGAAGGGTAAGGTCGGTGGAGGCCAGGGGGCCCACACCACCTCTTGTCGCGGCCAGGCCTGGCCGCGCCAAGGCATGGTCTGGCCGCCTTGTGCCTCCTCTTCGTCCTCCCACCGGACTCTGTCTTCGTTACGGTAAAATATTGACTTCGACTTTTGTTTCGTTCAATTCCGAGAATATTTCCTGTACAACTTTTCTGAAATACAAAACAGTAGAAAATAGTGAACTGTCCCACCGGACTCTGTCTTCGTTACGGTAAAATATTGACTTCGACTTTTGTTTCGTTCAATTCCGAGAATATTTCCTGTACAACTTTTCTGAAATACAAAACAGTAGAAAATAGTGAACTGGCACTGTGACATATTGTTAATAGGTTAGTGCCAGAAAATGTATAAAAATGCAACGAAGTGTGAGCAAAACATATATAAATTGGTGTAAAATAAGCATGGAGCATAAAAATTATAGATACTTTTGCGACGTATCATTGATCATAGGCATGCAGATGTGAGTACAGCATACTCAGCGAGACGGGCATGGTGGACACGCCGAGTGTAGCCACGAGGGAGTTGTAGCTAGCGCCGAGACCCGCGAGGATATACGACACAAGCTGCCGATCTTGCAGGGGATGTCCCGCGGTGATGAGCTCGTCGGCAAAGCCCTGCATCTTGGCAAGGAACTCTGAGGTGGACATCTGGAGCTTTTTGCTGTTGGCAAGGGGGATCAGAAGGTTCGTAACTTTGGCTGCAGTTTGGGCAACAAACATCTCCTCAATGGCGTGCCAAACCCCTGCTGTGTGTTCAATCCGATGAACGTGACGAGAATTTCTCGAGAAAGCGATTGCAGCAGGTACGAGAGGACAATCTGGTCCCGAGAGAGCAATATTGGGCATACGACGGATTTGGCGCGATCTTCGCCGGCTGATTCTTGTCGGCCGGGGTGATATCCAAGAGCTTGAACGGGGCGGCGTCGGTTCCATCCAGAAGCCCGACGAGCATGGCGCCACGGATTGCAGGCAACACTTGAGACCGCCAGAGGGGATAGTTGTCGCGCGTCAGTTTTTTAGACGGCGGTGTCCCTAGGTTGATTGAAGGGCTCCCGCTGGAGGAAGCCATGGCAGCCGATGATCTGGAGCGGCGGCGATGGGGATGGCAGGTAGATCGATCTAGGCTTGATGTCGACAGAAGAACTGCGGTGCTAGCGATATTACATGTCGTATAGGACTACAACTCTATACCGTATAGGATTACAACTATATCGAGTCCTATACTTCTAACAAACTAAACATTTATTTTGTGATTCTGCTCAAATGCAACTAAATTTGCAGGCAAACAAATAATGTGGCATATGAATACCAAGTGATGCAAACCAGTCCACCAAACAAAACGAAAAACATGACTCAAAGCTCAAAGGCCGTTTCGGACGGAGCATGCCCGCTAGGGCCTATCCTCGGGAGCGCGAAAAAAGAAGACCTAGCCTATCAAGCACGCCACTGGTTTTCCAACAAAACAAGATGCTACAAGGCTCAATACACTAGTTTGCCTTTTTTTTCTGAAGAGAGACACGGAAGTTTACTCGGTGTTAATCAAAGAGGCATTTATCCATCGTCGCTTCTCTCATATGGACGTGACGCAAAGAGGAACCATTGACACGATGCCCTCTTGCGAATCGGAGATTCTTAGAATCGCAGGAAGTCTCCCGCGTTATCGCTGGATTTCTGAAAGTTGGATCCCCTACGCGTAGCCCCATATATTCCAGTGGAGTCGTGGAGCATCCGTGGTCGAACGAGGGCGAACATCCTACAGGTCCTAATTTTGTTTTGTAGTATGTGCACAGTTTATGTTCGCGCCTACGCACAGCTAGGTTTTGTTCGACCTTTCATCTCAGAAAATCGTGTACCGCGTGCTGTTGTCTTTTCGTGCCAGAAAGGCGTAGTCGTTTGTAAAATTTGTGTTCTTTGCTATAAATGACACTTTGTCAAACTTTAAAGTACGGAGTACTCAAATTTTACAGTATCATTTTGGGCGCTCACAAAATTTTAAAAAGATTATGGTCTTCTTTGGCCACGTCATGCTGGATGGCTTAGCTGAAATGGAGGGCACGTCATTTTGGTTGGCAAGTCATCAAAATATGTGTTAAAAATGACTTTGAATCTAGCCATGCCAAATGACGTGATCTATCTATTTTCTTACCCAGAGGGTCTGAAAACAATTTTAGAGGGTACAAGATCTTTGCAAACTAGCCAACTTAAATAACACCTAGCTTTTTTGAACAAAAACGACTAAACCATTACATCAGTTAAGCCATCCAGCACGACGTGATCAAAAAATGCCATACAAGTTTTAAAAGTTTGGAAGAAGTACTCTAAAGTTTTAAAAAAACATTTAGGACATCTTCAATTGGGCGACGGAAACGAACGCTGAGAGACTGTTTGCGTCCGCGTGGTCGAAAAATGCATATGGGACCAGGCCCAACGCATAGTGACCGGGCTGTCCGCGGAGACGCAAACTGGCCCAAATATACGTTTTTTCTCGGATGCGTTTCTGCGGACGCGCCGAGTGTCATCTCGCGTCTGACGGACGTTTCGTCGGGCCCGCCTAGCAGCGATCCAGGCTCGATGCGTCTTCTCAGGCGCGGTAGTCAATGGTGTCGTTGTGTCGCTTTGGCAGTCTGCGCCACATTAATGGCGATGCCTCGCCTGCCGAACGGCCGCCGCCCACCTCTAGCAACGAAGTTATGGCGATGCCACGCGTGCCGCGCCCCTCGTCTGCCTCTCCTCCACACAAACCCTAGCCGCCATAACCTCCACCGTAGCGCCGACTCGCTCTTCCTGCGACGCAACCAGCCCCGCGGGGAACTCCATGGCGGGTCCAGGTGGCCGGCGGTGGTCGGGGCCGCGGGTGTGGCCGCCCCCGTGGCCGGGGCCGCCGAGGTGGACTAGCTACGGCCCTACGGTCACCGTCGCCTGCGTCGTCGTCTTCGCAGGAGGACCGGTGCTTCGAGTTCCTCCTCCGCATCGACCAGGACCCCCTCGGCATAAAGCGGACAAATTCGCCGAGTTCGTCGAGGGCATCGAGCTGGCCTAGTTGCAGCTACGAGAGGCCAGCTGCAACTTTTATCGATGGCCTGTCGAGGTCTCGTTACCTGCACACCGGGTGGGACAAGTTCGCCCGCGACCTCGCTCTCGAGCCCGGCTGCCAGCTCACATTCCTCTACGATGGGATGGCGAGATGATCGTCAAGGTGTTTGACCACACATCATGCCGCAGGTACTACCACACCGGCGAGTCCGTCTCGGACACCGGTCAGAGTGTTCTTTGTTTGCAGCGAATATGGCCACGGACCAATTGAAGCCGCTAGTGGAGGTTTCTGGATGTTCTTCCTCGATAGGAACAACAGGTTTTCCAGTTTGGATGGTTGAGTGTGCCCGAGAGTGTTTTTTCTTGACAGTGAACATAAAAACATGCATGGCCAACACTAGTTAGGTTTCCTCATTTTGCAATGTTTTACCATTTTCCCAATTATGTATTAGTTTGTGTAATGTTTGCAACTATGTTTAAATAAAAAGGAGAAAAAAAAGTAGGAAAAATAATATGCGTCAAGCCGCTGGCAGCACCCAGCGCAAAGGAACGTGCGGACAAAAGCAACCATTACGCAAACGGAAGTCGCCCGTTGGAGGGAAAAGAACTGGTAAAATCCCAAGGAAATCATCGGACATGCTCCTGAATAGGAACACCGAACACCTATCAGGGACCGAATAAAGCTTCGGAGACAGCATGTTCCGCACAGTGCTTTCAGGACTGCGGCGTCGGAATGTTGAGTACTGGCAGTACGAGTCCAGGTACTAGGTACGAATCGATGCCCGTCGAAGCGAGAGGACGTGCGTGCCCCCGCAGCGCCGCAATCGTGCCTGCCATGCCGACATCCTGGGGCGCATTGTCAGGAGCGAATATAAAGAGTCAATAACGGCCGCTGGCTAGCTCGTAGGCAGCGGCAATGGGCGATGGATCTATCAGCTAGGGTTCATCCAGTAGTAGTCCCGTCAAGCTGTGGAATGTGAAGAAAACGGACAGGCGTATTCAGAGTTTCAGACTCATGTGGCTGCAGAAGTTTGGCAGAGCGAACGGAATGTTTGTATTTATTTCAAAAAGGAGCAGAATGTTTGGCTAGGCAAATTTATTCTCCGGACTGCTCTGGAGTCAACGGGCTTTTTACTGGTGAAGAAGGCCGTACTTTCCGACCACAGCAGTCGCTTTGGCTGCCAGTTATACCCAGCAGTCTAAGAACACGCTCCCTAGATCTTCAAATAACCAAAGAATAACTACTGCCCTGTACGAACAGATCATCAACCAAATAAGTCCGTCATACAACGAAAGGATCATGCCCCATGTTCAACCCAGTCAATTTCTTTTAAGAAATAAAAAATACATAGGATGGTTCTTATTCGGTACAGAAGCACCACTACAATAAAAAAGCATATCAAAATTAGTACTCCTACAATAGTAAGACCAACTTCGTCAGGGAGGCTGGTTAAGTATGCCAATGAAACAGATCTGGCTCTAGGGTTACACTAGCATTCTAGAATGGTGACAGAATTAGCTGTTACAGAAGGCCTCGTTTGAACAACTTGCTCAGATATCTGCAGCTAAATGCACACGTGCTCCCAAATGGTTCAGAATCAAAACAGGCATCCTATTGCTAGAAACGCATACAAAAACAAGACAGGTAAGCCTCACTCATAATACTGTTTGTAAAACTAGTGCAGGGCAAACAGAACAATCATAGAAATCCTTACTTTCCTCCTTTTTGGCAGATAGATAGCACGGTCCAAGTTGTTAGGGAAGTATTCCAAAATTCCATTAGTATGGCCTCATCAAGAAATTATAAACAAGGACTGGATGCCTACAAAACCGTAAGTTGCCTATTTGTTTAAGAGCGACAATGCTGTCGGGTAGGTTGAGGACATTCATCCATTTCAGCAAAGATAACTATAATTTCTTTCATCATTTTCTCATGCACAACGATTTCATAGAATGAAGACTTATCTCGGCCAACAGTCAAAGATACACAAGCACAGTTCAATACACAAGAAGTAAAACTTTTTGACCAACTGCAACGAGACAAAAACAAGAGAAACAAATGACATCTTTTACTTTTCTTATTCAATGGCTTCTTACCTACAGGGTAGGGGAACTAGGAAGATCCTCCCCTGCAGAAAGAAGGCCACTCATAAGGACGGGGTGATGGAGCCGGATCCATTGGAAGATTGCTCTCGTGCAACCCATTAACGCCTGCAACACCAAGGTTTCCGGAAGGCCTTGTGGATCTGCCACCCATGAACATGGTTGACCATGTGTCTGATAGCCATTCGCTCTTTGCTGCAGGGTTTATCAATGTTGTGTCGAGGCTCCAATCTATTGAGGTGTAGTCACAAGGTGCTGGCGCATTCGTCCTCCAATCAGCATGAGATAAAGTTGAAGAGGACTCGGATGAGTTCCATCCTCCTCTAAACGACATACCATGTGGCGCCCCAGCCTGGGAAGATGATGTACCTCCAGAACCCCATGTACCACCCCAACCATTAGCAGCCAGCTCTACAGGATTGGGAACAAAACTTTGTTGGTGGTTTGTATGCATGAACTGCTTGGCAGAATTAACGTTCTCCAAACTCATATTCCTTAGGCTATGCCCTAAACCACCATTCAACATCATATCAACACTTGATGGGCCATTCATGTACCATTCCCTTGACGGTGGCTCTGATGCAAACATACTATGACTTGTGGAGGGTAGGCTTTGCTTGGCAGATGCGGATTGAGGACGCTGCATTACAACTACTGACTCTCGCAAGCCTCCGTTGTGCATTGCACTCTTCATCTCACTGCCTGCTGCCAAATGCCGTGTTTCTGCCTTCATCTGAGGCACTGCAACGGGCGACGGAGACGACGTCACATAAGGAACAGATGGAACTGGATTGGCATTAAGCCGCCTCTTCTCGGGTTGAAAAAATTGTTGACGTGCCATGTCTGGTTTAATTGGTGTAGCCAATGGTTGAAAACCTTTAACTGCAGGTTCCTTTGGACCATTACCATTTAACAGAAGCTTGTAGTTTAGGTCCTTGTCGTCTCTCCTCATTTGCTGAGTCCCTACTGAGGAAAATCCATTTGTTTGAGGCCTTGGTAGGTTCTGTGCAAGCATGACCTGCTGCTTGATAACCAAGCCACTTGAATCACCTGACCCTTCAGGCTTAGAAGCAGTTGTTGCTGATTCTTGTTTCTGTGTCTTCAAGGCCTCCTCAGCCTTTTCTAAATCACCCTCAGAAGTAACAACAGCCCTTTCAACCTCTTGCTTTGTACACTTAAATTTCGCCTCCAGGATCACAATCTTCGCAATCTCGTCACTTATATCTATTTTCAAATTAGCTGCAGACTGATGATCTGCAACCTGCTGCTTCGTTTCCTCGCTGCCATCAAAATTACAGAGCCAGGCAACAGACTCCTCAAGACAGCCTTCATTATGTATAAGGGCCATCGTAGCTTGATCTGATGAGAAACCCATTGCAACAAGTTTCTGAGCAAGTGTCTCCAGTTTTCTGGACATTAGGTATCCTTTGCAACGCTCATGTAATTCCTGAGCACGCCTCTCCTTCTGCCTTTGATGCTTCTTCTCATTCTTTTGTCTGATCTTCTCACGTTTATCAAGATCACATCCAGGAATAGAGTCCACTCGAGATGCAGTGCCGGTTGATTTTTCCTTTGTATCTTCTGACTCACCCGAACAGCTACCATTGTTTGAGGCACAATCAAAGTCCCCTGTACCATGGGAGCTACGAGAATGTTCATCTATTTCATCCATATTCCTCAATTTGTCGTTACCCTGACTACCCGGTAAAGAGGATGATGGCTCCAGAAGATGAAATTTTCCAGAGAGGTTGTTGTAAGTACTTGCAGCTGTACCGTTCACCATTGGCTTCACAGCAACCTTAGGTTGCTCTTTTGCTGCTTTAAAAGCAGCTGCCCTATCCTTTGCCTTGGTCTTGGATGCAGACGGCATTTCCAACAAATGGTCAAACTGTTGCTTACCTGCAGTAAAGTTTCAACAAAATAATTATCACTCTGGGAACATATCAATGTATATTATTTCCTGACGAAAGACATGCCATATGCCCATCTAAGCACACCTTTAATGAAAACAAAAGGTTAAAATGTATGAAAACTGCACATGGTTGATTAAGAAATTGCCATTTCAATAATCATCATATGCCTTGCTCAACAATCATTGGATATGTGATTTTCGACTGGACAAAAGTGGATAGCAGAGAGCCAAGAAACACCTATTAAGATCAAGCGACTGCCCCAGTATTTACTAGATGTCCTCAAACTAAATTGCTGGTCAGTATGCATTACAGTCCATGCTTAGATAAAACTAGCTTAATTAGCTACATTTGGAAAGTTATTAAGTACCTTTAGACAGATAAAGCTAAAAGGGGGCAAAGGCTCCTGGAGAATAAGAATATATTTCATTTCACTGACAGTCTGACGGATATTTGAAGTTGTAATATCCTTGATACTGCAGTTTAATTTTCTTTCGGCATATCCAATGATGAAATAATTCCCATTCCATCCACAAGAATGAGAAGCATGTATTATGAATTTACATAAACAGAGCAAGAAAGCAGTAATTTATTTGCGACAGGGAAGTTCTAATCAGGAACCGAGGACATCAATTCCAGTTAATTAAAAAGTAGAAAGTAAATAAGCTGCAAAGTGTCGGTATGTGCCTACATACCGCCAGTCTACAAGTTCCAAACAGCGGGGTTGACTCACGCATACGTTACAACAAAAAATTAATTCAGTGGTGTCTATATTCAAGCTAATGCGACAACAATTAAAAATCCCGATAAGCCGCCAAAAGCAGCATCGTAAGCTGCTTGCATGGTAACCGTCGCGGATTTCGCTTGCTACATGGCAGCTAGATAGGATGCGATATGGCGTTACTTCCGCTCGACCTATCAGAACCTTTTCTTCTCACTACATTAAATTGTGCTTGTTTATTTATCATAATCAACTAACAGAAGAGAACCATCCCGAGCGTAACGACAAAGCTAGCGACATACTAAGATTCGTAACGGATGACAGCAAGTAGTTTCACCGTTTTGAGTTTGTTATTGGACCAGTAGATCTAAGCCAGCTCTTGCGACAACAATAAAAAAAAGCCTTATAAGCCACCAAAAACAGCATCGTAAGCCGCTTGCATGGTAACCGTCGCGGATTTAGCTTGCTATATGGCAGCTAGATAAGATGTGATATGGCGTTACTTCCGCTCGGCCTATCACAGCCTTTCTTCTTACTACATTTAATTGTGCTCGTTTATTTATCATAATCAGCTAACGGAATACAACCAGTAACGTACGGTACGGTAGCATCGTTTAACGCGTAACGACAAAGCTACCGACATACTAAGATCCGCAACGTATGACAGCAAGTAGTTTCACCGTTTTGAGTTTGTTATTGGACCTGAGTAGCTCTAAACCAGCTTTTGTGGCGTTCACGCGGCCATCGAAAATCACGCGCCTGCCTAATCCTCGACCAGCAACAACAGAGGGCGAAATTCTCCTCTGATGAAACAGCCCAGAGCACAGCAGCACCATGGTTTCCCCAAATACATGACGCGTAGAGAGGGGGCCCTGGAACATCCAAGCACGCCACTCCATCCGCGTCCGAAAATTCACAGAATTATCCAAGCTCGTGAGTCGAGGCGCAGGCACCCCAGTGCCCCGTAGCGCCCATCAGGTTCCGACGCGGCCATGCCTCCGAAACGCGCGATCCCATCCCGTAGCGCGGCACCGCGCCGAGGGCCCCAGCCAAATTCCGCGGCGGGCGGGGCGCGCCACCCGCCCGCGCGCGCGCCCACGAGCAGCGGCCCCATTCCGCCGCGGCCTTAGATCAAACCGCGCGGGGGGCCAGACGAGACGGCGCGCCCAAATCAAATCGAGACGAACAGGGGATCAGGGAGGGGGCGGGAGAGGGGAGAGGGGAGGGAGGGCGCTTACCGGAGGAGAGGGGCGGTAGGGTTTTGGCTGCTGCTGCGGCGGTGGCGGCGGCGGCGAGATCGAGAGGCGGGGAGGGATTTGGAGTTAGGGTTTGGTTGACGCGGGGTGGGGGAGGCGACGGGACGGGGGGGATTGGAGGGGAAGAGAAGACGAATGACAGAGGAATGAAGAGGGATCAACCCGATCGGGTGGGGCTGCGTGTGCCTTGGGTTGGTCTGCTCTCCTTTTTTTCGCGTCGCGTGTGGGTGGGAAGACAAATGCGTGTCTGTGTCTCCCCTCTCCGCTTGCCGGATCGGGTGGGCAAAACTAGCCGCAATGAACAGCAGATTTGTTGGAAGGATCGAGTCCAGCCCGCTAATATCGGTAGGTTTCGGCCCAATACACAAACCGGCACCCAAAATCGTTTTCTTCAGGATGCGGATTTTGTTCGGAATTTTTTAAAATTTTAAACTATGATTTTTGATTTATTTTTTAGCAAACAAGGTCACTAGTGCCCATCTGTGACAATTCTCTGTCCCAAGGGAAGGAAAAAAATTATGTCCTAAGTTAGTTTTACTTAGTTAGCTCTCTTTGCAACACCATTTTACATGTTCAACAAATCTTTACTATTAAGGTGAGATCTGTTATAAATATTTGGCGTCGCAGTTGTAACTAACTACGCGTAATGCAACCGCAGAAACTAACTACACCACGCATCCTATTTTATCTCACTTGGATAGCAACGACCTGTGCCCCTCATAATAATAATAATAATAATAATAATAATAATAATAATAATAATAATAGAGCAAACTCCTTCAAATGTTTAACGATGAGATTCTTTTTTAAACTCAACACATAGAAGTTCCTAGCTATGCAACCGCGCCAATTCAAGAAACTCTCTTTTTTTCTCAACCACACACAAGTCTACCCTCCTCCTCTCCCTGCATATCCCGAAAAAAAATCAACAAATGTTTCTAAGTACAATAGTAACAAACCATCATCGCTAGGGTCCTCATTCCATCATGTATGTGCCTCGAGCTCCTACGCCGACCATGCGAGAAAATTGCGTCGGTGGGGCGACTCAGAGCTCCTGCCTAGTGTCGCACCACTCCTCCTCGACGAAATTTCTCGTTGTATTGCTCCTCCTCGACCGCAGGTCGCCATCTACGCCTAACTCTCGATCTTGACTTGCCTGCCTCCCAACCTCTCTCATGCACTCGCCACGAGATTAATAGGAGCTCACCGTCAGGAGAAGCCCTACAGCTCGATGCCTTCATTACGACTTCCGATCTATGTGTGTTTCCTAGCATATTCCTGAGGCGACTTGGTTATGTTCAGTTTTTGATTGCAATAAAATAAGAGTCCCTCCTGATTTTGTTATAGCTGGTATTTAAACATGTATTTGGATTGTAACATCTCATGGTTTCTAGTATATTTGTGGAATCTTTTTTGTGTTCACTTCATTTCACCGGAAAATTCTATGGCTGATAAATTATTTGCTTGGATTTCCATGCATATATTAGGTATTTCACACACTAATCCACTAATGGCCATGTCACTTATGTTTTTCAACATATTTGATTAATGGAACCAGGGTTCAAGACATCCCCCAACTGCGTAACAATTGGCGTAATAGAACTAGAGTACAACCAGCAATATTTTCATTAAACAGAAGTACTACCGGGCAATGTCAGTCAGTATTCTTCCACGGTGCATGTTTGTGTATGAAATTAATTCGCTTAAATTTTGTCCGAGGAAATTAATTTTTAGTTCCTCTTTTGTTCCTAGCAGGCTACTACTCTCGGGAAATCGGATTGCCTGGTGTATAATGAAATTTAGGTGCTCTTTGATTGTACAATGATATTCAGCCTCATATACCAAGAAATACATTTTATTATGAAAATGAAATGGGAGGCATATTTCTCTTACTACATAGTGGTATGAGCAAGGCTGGAAGGTCTGCAGTCACAACTAGAGGGGAGAATAGAATTTAACAATTTTTTAGTCTTTTTCAAGTTTTAGGATTTATGCAACAAAATAAAGGTGATCAATGCAAAGTGGACAACCTCGATGCTACAAGCACAAAGAAAAATAGGTGAAACAAGTAACACAAAAAGCAAGGTAAAGGGATAAGATAATAGTCGAGGAGACACGCGACGCAAAGAGTTGTTTCCCGTAGTTCCTTACTTATTAAGGGAAGCATGTCTACATTGGAGAGGTGTGGTGCCATAAATGCCTCGCCATCTTCTCCGGTGAACCCGCCACAAAGGCCAAGTCCACTTCTCCACTAAGCGGTGCCGGTTGAGGTGGGTACCAAACCTTCACAAGGTTGAGGCACAACTCCACAACTCAATTGAATGGTCCCAACAACACCTTGAAGCTCGTACAACACCGAGCAAGCTCTCAATATGCTCTCTTCACAAGCTTCTCCACAATTGAGACTTAGGGTTACAAGTTCCACAATGGAATCAAGATAAAATTCAAATTCGTTTGGTCAAAAGATAGATTGGGCCCTCTTCTTTGATTTCCCAAAGATGGGCTTATTAGGTTGGCTAGAGAAGGAGAACCACCACCTTCAAACTCTGAAATAATGGAAGAGAGAGAGAAAATCCATGACATGTCCCTTGAGGAAGAAGGGATGGTTGTCTATAGCCTTTTTGAGGTTTCTGTCGTTGCGCATTAGCAAGGTAGGATATTCCGGGGTAAGTTGGCCCGGAATTATGAGGGGGTATCTGGTGCCACCTGAAGGGCCGGAGGTTCCGCCCCATTATTTCGGCAAGGCCAGACCACCCTAGCCAGTTTGGCCCGACCATTGGCTAATATGCATGGGCTGGCCGGGCCATTCTGGCATATTTTCTATCCAAATATATGAGAGAGGGAGTCCTTGGCTGGAATGGTCCTCGAATAGGTCGGACCACTCCGGCTAGGCTAGGCCCGAGGTTCCAGTCTAACCAGGTCGAAATATCTGCCTCGGCCGGAGTATCTTCCCCTGAGGAGGCCGAATTCCGCCCGTGGAGACCATGTGACAGACAAAATTCTGAGGCTTTGTCTTCACCATTACTCCGAGACACACACAAAAATCTGAAAACCTACACACTAACAACTATTGTAGACTAAGTTATTCGATGCCAATCTTCTAGCTTTTGGTAGGTTGTCGGCCGTTTTGTGCTTCTTCGGATAATCCTACACACTCAGCACACGGTAAATTTCTTCTTGTGTTGTCAAAGAACACACACAACTAAGATGAGTAGATACTTTTCTCTTTCAATCTCTTCTTTTTTTTGTTTGATGACAACACAAGAATTTGCTATTCACAAAAAATAATTATGATAAGAACAACGCGATTTGCAAAATAAAGACGAAGTTCCCCCTAGCTAGATGTGTGCACAATCTTGATTTGCATTTGAATACAAGTGTACTACACTCTAGGATCACCACTCCCCCTTTATTTTACAAACCAACAACATGTGCAAGATAATTAAAGGATATAGCATAGGGATCATATCTTACACAACAACAAGACATAGCATAAGGTAAAGAGTTTGGGTAGGGAGCTTACATACCATATCCATATGAATTCCCAAACTCAACAATATGAATGCCAATACCAATATGTCTCTGAAACAAGGATATATCAATATAGCAAAGAACAAACATCACCACATAGGAATGTACCATAGAGTTCACCACCACTATTTAAGCTATTACAAGCCATTTTCCAAGAATAATATGAAGTTCCAGTACAAACAAAGTTCATTGCAAATAACTAGGAATAAGAGGGCACCAAAGCAAGAAGAGCAAAAAGGAAAAGCAAGGTTTGGTGCATGGCCCATGCAAATCCTGGGTACAACCTAATAGAACTACATCTCCCCCTTTAGCATCAAGACGCCAAAAAGGGAGAAGATCATGCTACTCGTCATAAGGGATAACTCCTCTTCTTCTTCATAGCGAGGGTCCAGGGTACATAGGGAGGATGTGACTACTTCTTCCCAAATGGAGTGTATGGACTTGTACTCATTCGAAGAAGTAAGATTTCCTTTGGAGCCACTAGCCAAGGGAATGCCCATCTTCCTCATCATGTCCTTTTGGTTGTTCCTCATGATCTTGTTCTCGCAATAAGGATTGTAGTTTTGAGTTCGAATATCTATGCATAAGCAAAACACTTTCTTCAGTTTTTCCTTCCAAGTGACCTTGTCAACCTCTCTTTACTTGAGCACAGTCTCTTCACAACCCGGAGCTTCTTCAACCACTACACGCTTGGAGTTGGTGGTGTTGACAGATTTTTCATCAACACTCAAAGGACGAGAGATGTCAAAAGGTTTGTGATCGAATGTGTCATAGTTGTTGGCGAGAGTAAAATCGCATCCTCAGTGAGCAGCTAAATATAGGGACCATATAAACAACACTTATTGTCAAGCACACAAAGAGTCATCTCTTGTTAGATATAATCCATGATGTCAAGTTGCATGTTCCTCTCAATGTAGTCCGAACAACACCTTTGTCTCCTCGCTTGAGGGATAGAGTGTGACGAAGTATCTTGTTACAAGTGTGATACTTTTTGGTCATATGCACGATGTTGGGAGCATATAATTCACCATCTCCAGGTGGATAAGCAACATACATATATGGGTTATGATGATATGCATGCTTGGGAGCATGGATTCGGTGAAAGTTCATGTTGCAAGGATCCCTCAAAGGGTAACCCAAAAGAGGTCTAAACTCAGGTAGAGTCTAGGGGTGGAATTATCCATCTTCATCATGGTGGTGATGGTGATGATGTTGATGTAGGCGGAGGATCAACCGGGGGAGACTTTGGTGGCATTTCTCCCTTCAATCTTCACGGTAACTTCTCAGTTTTGGTGTTTCTCTGTCTTGCGGCCTGATGACCCACAAGTATAGGGGATCTCAACAGTCTTCGAGGGAAGTAAAACCCAAATTTATTGATTCGACACAAGGGGAGGTAAAGAATACTTATAAGCCTTAACAATGAGTTGTCAATTTTGCACACGGAAAAGCACTAGTAACGGGGGTGATGTGAAAGCGATAATATGAGAGCGGTACGGTAACACGCATCGTAATAGTAACACAGAGGCGATGGCACCAGAAAATAGTTGATACTACTTCTAATGACATATAGAACGAGTATATGATGATGCGAGATGGACCGGGGTTCCCAGCTATCTACACTAGTGGTAACTCTCCAATAACAAGTGTTGGGTGAACAAATTACAGTTGGGCAATTGATAGGATTGAAATAGCATTAAGACGAACATCAAGTCTATTAATCATGTAGGCATGTTTTCCATATATAGTCATACGTGCTCGCAATGAGAAACTTGTACAACATCTTTTGTCCTACCAGCCGGTGGCAGCCGGGCCTCTAGGGAATCTACTGGAAATTAAGGTACTCCTTTTAATAGAGCATCGGAGCAAAGCATTAACACTTGGTGAAGACATGTGATCCTCATATCTAAGCCTTCCCCTCCAGTTATCCCAGTTGTTGTCACTCTGGGGCCTCGGGTTCCGGACAGAGACATGTGCAAACAACTTGTAGATACAATCTAAGCAATAAGTATAGAGCTTAAATCTAAGATCATGCCACTCGGGCCCTAGTGACAAGCATTAAACACAACAAGATTGCAGCAACAATAACTTCACAAACTTTATAGATAGACTAATCATAATGTAACAATCCATCGGATCCCAACAAACACAACACCGATTACATCAGATGAATCTCAATCATGTAAGGCAGCTCATGAGATCATTGTATTGAAGTACATGGGGAGAGAATACCAACTAGCTACAGCTAGAACCCGTAGTCCATGGGGGAACTACTCACGGAGCATGATGGAGGCGGTGGCGTTGATGGAGATGGCGGGGGCGTCGTGGAACAGAGATTCTGTCCCCGAAACGGAGTTTCGCGATGGCTGCGGCCCCTGGAGTCTTTGGAGTTTCGTCAATCGGTATCGATGTTTTAGGTCAGGACGGCTTAAATAGGCGAAGAGTCGAGTCGGAGGGGCCACGGGGCCTCCTCACACTAGGGGCGCGCCCCCCTTGGGCGCGCCGCCACTACGTGTGGGGCCCCAGG
Source organism: Lolium multiflorum (assembly GCA_030979885.1). Classification (NCBI taxonomy): domain Eukaryota; kingdom Viridiplantae; phylum Streptophyta; class Magnoliopsida; order Poales; family Poaceae; genus Lolium; species Lolium multiflorum. The sequence goes on along the minus strand of JAUUTY010000683.1, from coordinate 86,229 downwards.
CTCCCCTTTGGTCCCCTCGACTTTGGAAGGTTCGGAAAAATAAGATGTTGGGTCTTCGTTTCGTCGAATTCGAGAATATTGCCCGAACAGCCTTTGGAACCAAAAACAAGAAAACAGGAACTGGCTTGTGGCATCTTGTTAATAGGTTAGTTCCGGAAACGCATAAAAACATTATAAAGTGTGAGCAAAACATGTAGGTATTGTCATAAAACAAGCATGGAACATCAGAAATTATAGATACGTTTGAGACGTATCAAGCATCCCCAAGCTTAGTTCCTGCTCGCCCTCGAGTAGGTAAACGATAAAAAGAATAATTTCTCAAGTGACATGCTACCAACATAATCTTAATCATACTATTGCAAAGCATATGAGATGAACGAAGTGACTCAAGGCAATGATCTATATTTGCTAACAAATAGATAACATATAGCAAAACTTTTCATGAATAGTACTTTCAAGACAAACATCAAAAGTCTTGCATAAGAGTTAACTCATAAAGCAATAAATTCAAAGTAAAGGCATCGAAGCAACACAAAGGAAGATATAAGTTCCAGCAGTTGCTTTCAACTTTCAACATGCATATCTCATGGATAATTGTGAACACAAAGTAATATGATGAATGCAAATAAGCAAGTATGTAAGAATCAATGCACAGTTGACACAAGTGTTTGCTTCTAAGATGGAAGGAAGTAGGTAAACTGACTCAACATAAAAGTAAAAGAATGGCCCTTCGCAGAAGCAGGGATAAAATCATGTGCTAGAGATTTTCAAGTTTTGAAATCATATAGAGAGCATAAAAGTAAAGTTTTGAGAGGTGTTTGTTGTTGTCAACGAATGGTAGCGGGTACTCTAACTACCTTATCAACCAGACTTTCAAGAGCGGCTCCCATGAAGGACGTTATCTCTACCAGCAAGATAGATCATCCCTCTTCTCTTTTGTTTACACATGTATTTTAGTTTCATTATTGATGACACTCCTCCCAACCTTTTGCTTACACAAGTCATGGCTAACCGAATCCTCGGGTGCCTTCCAACATTCACATACCATGAAGGAGTGTCTATTTGCAAAATTAAGTTGCTTACTGATAGATCAGGGCAAAACATGTGAAGAGAATTATTAATGCAAGTTAATTAATTGGGGCTGGGAACCCCATTGCCAGCTCTTTTTGCAAAATTATTGGATAAGCGGATGAAGCCACTAGTCCATTGGTGAAAGTTGCCCAACAAGATGGAAAGATAAACTCCACATAGTTCCTCATGAGCTATAAAACATTGACACAAATAAGAGGTAATAACTTTTGAATTGTTTAAAGATAGCACTCAAGCAATTTACTTTGGAATGGCAGAGAAATACCATATAGTAGGTAGATATGGTGGACACAAATGGCATGGGTTTTGGCTCAAGGTGTTTGGATGCACGAGAAGCATTTCCTCTCGGTACAAGGCTTTGGCTAGCAAGGTTGTTTGAAGCAAACACAAGTATGAACCGGTACAGCAAAACTTACATAAGAACATATTGCAAGCATTATAAGACTCTACATTGTTTTCCTTGTTGCTCAAACACTTTTACCAGAAAATATCTAGACCTTAGAGAGACCAATCATGCAAACCAAATTTCAACAAGCTCTACAGTAGTTCTCCACTACTAGATTTAAACTACATGATGCAAGAGCTTAAACATGATCTATGAGAGCTCAAAACAATTGCCAAGTATCAAATTATTCAAGACCATATGAAGCATTTTCCGATTCCAACCAAATAGCAACAAGTGAAGCGATCAACTTTCGCCCTTGAACATTAAAAGCAAAAATGAAGAACACTAGTGTTCATATGGAAAAGCGGAGCGTGTCTCTCTCCCACACATGGGCATGAATTTATTCAGAGAATGAAAATAACAAAACGAGAATAAAAGCACACAGACGCTCCAAGTAAAGTACATAAGATGTGACGGAATAAAAATATAGTTTCACTAGAAGTGACACGATAAGTTGTCGATGAAGAAGGGGATGCCTTGTGCATCCCCAAGCTTAGATGCTTGAGTCTTCTTAAAATATGCGGGATGAACCACATCCCCAAGCTTAGACCTTTCACTCTTCTTGATCATAGTATATCATCATCTTCTATTGACCCTTGAAAACTTCCTCCACACCAAACTTCAAGAAAAATCATTAGAGGGTTAGTGCATAATAAAAATTCATATGTTCAGAGGTGACACAATCATTCTTAACACTTCTGTACATTGCACAAAGCTTCTGAAAGTTAATGGAACAAAGAAACTCATTCAACATAGCAAAAGCGACAATGCGAAATAAAGGGAATCTGTCAAAAACAGAACAGTCCGTAAAGACGAATTTTGCAGGGGCACTTAACTTGCTCAAACGGAAAAACTCAAAACTAATGAAAGTTGCGCACATATCCGAGGATCACGCACGTAAATTTGCAGATTTTTCTGAGTTACCTACAGAGAGTTCTGCGGAATTCTTGAGACAGAATTCTGTTGCAAGAATCCAAATCTAGCATCAACTTTACCATAGAGACTTTACTTGGCACAAAAACATGATAAGGAGAGGTTGCTACAGTAGTAACAACTTCCAAGACTCAACAAAACAATAGAAAAATAAAAACATGGGTTATCTCCCAAGAAGTGCTTTCTTTATAGCCATTAAGATGGGCTCAGCAATTTTAATGATGATGCTTTCATAAGGATGAGAGTCGCAGCAAAGAGAGCATCAAAAAGCAAGTATGAAGCAAATTTAAGCCTAACCTTCTTCCTATGAAAAGGAATCTTGTACACAAATAAATTCATGAAGAACAAAGTGACAAGCATAAGAAGATAAGACACGAGTAACTTCAAGATTCTCAACATAAAGAGGGAAACAATATTATTAAGATGCATACAACCGTGTTTCCTCTCTCATAATAACTTTCAGTAGCATCATTGATGAAATCCACAATATAACCATCACTTGAAACATTCTTATCACGGTTTATATGCATAAAAGTATCATTATTTTTGACATAAGAAAAACTCTTCTCATTAATAGTAATTGGAGCAGGATCATTATTAAGAATTTGAACATGGTAAACAAGTTGCATACTAAGGGAATGGTTTTTGGCAAGCCCATCATAACTATGACAAGTTTCATAAGGATAATTGTAACATGTGTCATATCCATCTCTATAGCGATTATCTAAACCAGAATATGTAATATCATCATTTTCACTAAAAATAGAGGTCTCAAATATAGGATCTTCAAGCACAACATCCCCAAGCTTAGAATTTTCAATATCATTAGTAACAATGGTGTTCAAAGCGTTCATACTAATATCATTGCTACTAGCATGCAAATAAGATTCCATAGGTTTTTTAATTTTCGCAGCAAACAATCCATGTCTTAACTCAGGAAATAGAATAAGAAGCTTTTTGTTGCTTTCCATTATGCCTAACTAGTGTAAACAAGAAACCAAAAGATGCAATTGCAGGATCTAAAGGAAATAGCTTCGAGCACTTACAACGGCAACAGAAAATAACTTAGTTACCTGGGACCGGAGTATGAGTGCCTTTTACCTTTCCTCCCGGCAACGGCGCCAAAAAATAGTCTTGATGACCCACAAGTATAGGGGATCGCAGTCTTCGAGGGAAGTAAAACCCAAATTTATTGATTCGACACAAGGGGAGGTAAAGAATACTTATAAGCCTTAACAATCGAGTTGTCAATTCAGCTGGAAAAGCACTAGTAACGGGGTGATGAAAGCAGAGTAATATGAGAGCAAGAGTCATAACACAACAGCAGAAATAGTAACATGTAGGCGATGGCACCGTAAAATAGTTGATACTACTTCTAATGACATATAGAACGAGTATATGATGATGCGAGATGGACCGGGGTTCCCAGCTATCTACACTAGTGGTAACTCTCCAATAACAAGTGTTGGGTGAACAAATTACGTTGGGCAATTGATAGGATTGAAATAGCATTAAGACAGAACATCAAGTCTATTAATCGTGTAGGCATGTTTTCCATATATAGTCATACGTGCTCGCAATGAGAAACTTGTACAACATCTTTTGTCCTACCAGCCGGTGGCAGCCGGGCCTCTAGGGAATCTACTGGAAATTAAGGTACTCCTTTTAATAGAGCACGGAGCAAAGCATTAACACTGGTGAAAACATGTGATCCTCATATCTAAGCCTTCCCTCCAGTTATCCCAGAGTTGTCACTCGGGGCCTCGGATTCCGGACATAGACATGTGCAAACAACTTGTAGATACAATCTAAGCAATAAGTATAGAGCTTAAATCTAAGATCATGCCACTCGGGCCCTAGTGACAAGCATTAAACACAACAAGATTGCAGCAACAATAACTTCACAAACTTTATAGATAGACTAATCATAATGTAACAATCCATCGGATCCCAACAAACACAACACCGATTACATCGATGAATCTCAATCATGTAAGGCAACTCATGAGATCATTGTATTGAAGTACATGGGGAGAGAATACCAACTAGCTACAGCTAGAACCCGTAGTCCATGGGGGAACTACTCACGGAGCATGATGGAGGCGGTGGCGTTGATGGAGATGGCTTCCGGGCCCCTGTCCCGGCAGGTGCCGAAGAGATTCTGTCCCCGAAACGGAGTTTCGGCGGCGGCGGCGCCCGGAGTCTTTCTGAGTTTCGTCAATCGGTATCGATGTTTTAGGTCGACGGCTTAAATAGGCGAAGAGTCGAGTCGGAGGGGCCACGGGGCCTCTCACACTAGGGCGCGCCCACCCCTTGGGCCGCGCCGCCACCACGTGTGGGGCCCCTGTGGCTCCCATCTGGTCCCACTCGACTTTCTGGAAGGTTCCGGAAAAATAAGATGTTGGGTCTTCGTTTCGTCGAATTCCGAGAATATTGCCCGAACAGCCTTTCTGGAACCAAAAACAACAAAACAACAACTGCACCGTGGCATCTTGTTAATAGGTTAGTTCCGGAAAACGCATAAAAACATTATAAAGTGTGAGCAAAACATGTAGGTATTGTCATAAAACAAGCATGGAACATCAGAAATTATAGATACGTTTGAGACGTATCACGCCGCCCCTTGCGACTTTGTGATATCATGACTATATATAGTCATTTTATATCAAGATGACTCATTGGGCGTCATAACCAAGGCAAAAGTGGCTTGAGGCTCTAGAACCTTCCTATGACACGACCATAAGATGGGGACGCGACATGGAGGGTTTTCGGCACTCCCTTGGTATTTTTCTTCTCTCTTTTAGCTCGGCCTCTTGTATTTCCCAAAAAAAATGGCGTGGCAAAATGTTTGGGTCCATTTGGCATCCGGAAGGTCCTTGTAACTAAAAAATACATAAAAGAACAACTTATTCTGCAACTAAAAAATGAAAGGGTGCTTTGTGTAAACTTCCCCAAAATCAATGTAAAACATGTAGGGAACCTCACATATCATGTAAATATTATGTAATATCATGGAATGAACACCAAAGTTCATTGATACATTTTACATGTATCAACAATCAATTACAAATCTTATATTAACGGTAACTCTTTAATTCGTGTTTATGTTTGGATCCTTTTAGGCCAATTTTTAAATTTATCATACATTGTCAATCACTTCAATTTTCTATGTGCAGTAGCTTCATCTCGTTGTTCTCCACAATTTTCATGATCGATGTAATTAAGTTTTAGTTTTGATATTCATACATGAATGGGAGATGAGCTCCTAATCTACCATGCGTTATCTGAGTATGTGCGCTGTCTGTCACCGTACATCTCTCTTTTTGGTTGTTCTTTTTTTTGCCAATCTAAATATCCTGCATTTCATGACGAGGTCTACACGAAAATACGCACATGGATAATGTAATTTCATTCCCACAATTGATTCCTAGATTCGGTACCTACAACTCTTGTGTTCATGTTTGGACCACATTTACACCAATTTAGCCACATTTATGGAACTGATCGATTCAACTTTCCTTTGAGCAAGAGTTTCATCTTGTTGTTTTTTCACAACTCTCATATTGTAATTTTTTATTTCAAGGCTCATAAACAAAGTGGTCGTGTGTCATTTGCAAGTATTATGGTGTAAGAGGTAAGTATACCATGTTGAGAAGAAGAGAGAACAACATCACAATAACAACCTGACACGCAAATATTGCATCTCTTGAGCTCATGCATGCAACGAGACACCAAACTCCCATTTCTACTTTCATGCAAGGAAATGGGATGCATGCAATCAAAAGAGATGCAAAATATTGTTTTTTGACACTTTTTCATCTAATCCTAGTGAGTCTGCCATGAGATTGCTAAATTGGATGCAGGTAAAACTGGCCATATGGGTCGTCTTTGCGGGTCAGCTCGTGTGCATTTTTTTCCATGCACAAGCATGCCATAACTCTAGCTTAAAAGGGTTGGGATGGCCTTAGGCCTGCCACATGCTAAGGACAAACACAGGAGCGGGGCCTTAAGGATGGACACAACCCAGACCCGACACGACCTGACATGAACAGTTTCGGCATGTGGTGACACATGCAAGGGAGTGGGGGAAAGAGGTGGTGCCAAACATGGCACACGACCCACTTTGGCACACGGCGACACGAGTGAAGGAGCGGGGTTGGCACTCATGGGAATAAAAATGGTTCTTTTAGCACAGTTTGGCCTTTTTACTTGAAACTTGAACCGTTGGCTACAGTGGGCTCGACCACCAACGATTGGAAATAAGAATTGGAGGTGGGCAAAATATTTGGCTCATCCACTTCCTCGCGCTCTTCGACACCAACAACACATGCTATCGTAGGTGGTGGGGCCGAGGAGTTAGTGACGTACCTCAACAACGACAAAATCAGTTATCAAGAACATTAGGATGATGAATTCAACATATTGGAGTGGTGGAATGACCACAAGCTTACACACACTGTGCTTTCCATATTAGCACGACATGTGTTGTCATCACTCTTCTTGGTGACAAAATCAGCTATCAAGAACAATAGGATGATGAATTCAACATATTGCAGTGGTGGAACGACCACAAGCTTACACACGATGCTTTTCATATTAGCACGAGATGTGTTGTCATCACTCATCTAAATGGTATCATCGGAGTATGCTTGGAAAAATATTTGAGGAGAGAAAAACCAGTATCGCAAGTGATATGATGAAAACACTAATGTTCGTGAAAGATGAGAAATTGGCACGAAGGTCCCAACACTACGAATAACGCATTTTTGACAACCACGAGTTCGAACTTTTTATCTAGATGGTGAACATTCAGAAGAACATATGTAATTTAGTAAATTTGTTTTTAAATTTTTTTGAGCAAGTTGCGCTTCTTTTCATTTCTAGAATTTTCTTCAAGGGGAGTGTTGTCTGGAAGGCCTTAATGAGGCGACTACTAACAAATATCACTATTTATCATATATGCCACTTTGCCTCTTTTTAAGTTAAGATTGTAACTAGGTCCTTTTCGGAACACGAGATTTTTATTATTTTCTAGTTTTTTTTTTGGATTTTTTCTATGTTTTGAAAAATTCTTCGAAAGGTTTAAGTTTCCTAAAAGTCACAAAAAGCACGCAGGCCAGTCCCTTTGTTCTTTTATTTTTTATATAGCACAATACATATATAGACGCTCATAAATACGTACATGCACTCATTCTATACACTTCTATGTTTATGAGCAGCTCTGAGAGATCAAGTCCAAGAAATTAATTTGATGGGTTTAAGATTGAAAAAATTATCGTAGACACCTTGTTGTTGAAGAAAACGTCGCCCCACTAAAGAAATGTTTCACTTTTTTTTAGGGAAGCAGCCTGACTTTGCTGCGGATTTTATTAATTACGCACAACCATTACATCATTTATGAGTTTGCATAAAATAAAACTTGGGGGTTCATCAACCCAATTACATAAAATTTTATTATTAAACCAAACTCTAGCTAATTCATCCGCTGCCTGATTCGCTTCTCTTTGACAATGTTTGAAATCCACCATCCCAATCGAGTGTACCATATCGACACAATCGGCAAAAAATGCTGAAGAATATGACCACCATACTTGCTCACCTGTGCAAGCCTCGATTATTTCCATAGCATCTGACTCCCCAATAATTTGGTTGCAACCCATCATATTTTGTAGATATAACCGCTCTCTCATTGCCATAGCTTCTGCCATAACTGCAGAAGGTATGTGTGGAAGAAACTTGGTACATGTCGCGATGACGGTTCCCTTGATAGTCCTAAAGGATAGCTCCAATTGCACCTGAACAAGAGTCTTCATGGAACGAGGCATCAGTATTTAGTTTTATATGCCTAGGTTCTAGGGCAACCCACTTCACCGCGCGAGTTTGGATCTCCTTATTCGTCACTCTGGTTGTGTTAGTTGTGATTGCAGGGATATACATTTTTCTCTTGTTTAATGGAGGCACATCTTCATTCTTTCACATAGTCCAAATCAAAACCCGACAGTAGGGTGATGCGCGTAGATGTACACGTCCGTTGGGAACCCCAAGAGGAAGGTATGATGCGCACAGTGGCAAGTTTTCCCTCAGAAAGAAACCAAGGTTTAATCGAACCAGGAGGAGCCAAGAAGCACGTTGAAGGTTGATGGTGGCGAAATGTGATGCGGCGCAACACCAGGGATTCCGCGCCAACGTGGAACCTGCACAACACAACCAAAGTACTTTGCCCCAACGAAACAGTGAGGTTGTCAATCTCACCGGCTTGCTGTAACAAAGGATTAAACGTATTGTGTGGAAGATGATTGTTTGCGAAGAAAACAGTAAAGAACAATTGCAGAGATTGTATACGATGTAAAGAATAGGACCGGGGTCCACAGTTCACTAGAGGTGTCTCTCCCATAAGATTAAAGCATGTTGGGTGAACAAATTACAGTGGGCAATTGACAAATAGAGAGGGCATAACAATGCACATACATGATATGATAAATATAGTGAGATTTAATCAGGGCATTACGACAAAGTACATAGACCGCCATCCGCATGCATCTATGCCTAAAAAGTCCACCTTCAGGTTATCATCCGAACCCCTTCCAAGTATTAAGTTGCAAGCAACAGACAATTGCATTAAGTATGGTGCGTAATGTAATCAACAACTACATCCTTAGACATAGCATCAATGTTTTATCCCTAGTGGCAACAGACATCCACAACCTTAGAACTTTCTGTCACTGTCCCAGATTTAATGGAGGCATGAACCCACTATCGAGCATAAATACTCCCTCTTGGAGTTAAGAGCAAAAACTTGGCAGAGCCTCTACTAATAACGGAGAGCATGCAAGATCATAAACAACACATAGGTAATAGATTGATAATCACCATAACATAGTATTCTCTATCCATCGGATCCCGACAAACACAACATATAGTATTACAAATAGATGATCTTGATCATGTTAGGCAGCTCACAAGATCCAACAATGAAGCACAATTAGGAGAATACGACCATCTAGCTACTATGGACCCATAGTCCAGGGGTGAACTACTCACTCATCACTCCCGAGCGATCATGGCGATGAAGAGTCCTCCGGGAGATGATTACCCTCTCCGGCAGGGTGCCGGAGGCGATCTCCTGAATCCCCCGAGATGGGATTGGCGGCGGCGTCTCCGGAAGGTTTTCCGTATCGTGGCTCTCGTACGAGGGTTTCGCGACGAAGACTTTAAGTAGGCGGAGGCGGAGTCGGGAGAGTCACGGGGCCCCACACGCTAGGGCCGTGCCGCCCTCTAGGCCGCACCGCCTAGGTGGCGGGGCCCCACCTCTCCGTCAAGCTTGGAAGCTTCGTGTAATTCTGGCCCTTACTTGATTTTCCAAGGACAGATTCTTACTATGTTTAACAGCAACCGTCTTCATCTTGTTAATATAGGTGCCGGAAAATGCGTAAATACGACATATAATGTGTATAAAACATGTAGATATCATCAATAATGTAGCATGAAACATAAGAAATTATCGATACGTCGGAGACGTATCATAGGGTATCAGGTTGCCTCAACAGTTGTTGTAGACTCTGATCTGTCTACTTGTACGACTTCAACAATTTTTTCGTTTAAGCCAAGAGTTGTCCACATCTCTTGTGCCATAGAGCACCTAAATATCAAAGGCAAAACGTCTTCAGCTCCTTGGCTACATATTGGACACTCACCACTAGTGCCAATATGTCTATTTGCTAATATGCACTTTAGGGGTATGATTCCATGGAGGGTTCGCCATATAAAAATCTTAACCTTACTCGGAATTTTTTATGTCCATAGATTCTTCCATACTCGGTTATTCACCGAGACACCTGGGATAGCAAACTGCCCCGCATTAGGGCCAAACTGGTGTTTCCATAGCAAGTGACCTAGATCGAACAATATAGCGGCCATGTTTGGTAACGCCCCAAGCAACAAAATCTTCAAACCCTTGGTTACTTGGGGGAATTTGCAAGATACTTGAGGCACCAAGACCATTGAAAAGTTGTCTCAAGAGTTTTTTTTGTACCAATGTCAGTCAAAGCATCAATCAATTCCAAGACTTTTGTATATACTGCACCTTCCCTTGGTGAGATCACCCTCATATTAGGGCTAGATGGTATCCAAGGATCACTCCATATGTTAATTTTGTCACCATTCCCCACTCTCCATACCCCTTTTAAATTTATTTAGGCCGGTCACTAAACTTTGCCAGGTGAAAGAAGCTCCATATCCAAGAACTCTTGCACACAGAGATTCTGGTTCCTTGATCAATCTCCCAATCTGTTTGGCCAGCATGGCAAGACTATACGAATGGAAATCCCTAAACCCAATGCCTCCATCTTTTTTCGAGCAACATAACTTCTACCATGCTAGCTAGTGTATCCTATTGTTGTTTCAATCATCACCCCACCGAAAGTTTGAGATATCATCCATCATTTTTTACAAACCCCTTTTGGTATTTGAAATACCGACATGACATAGACCGGGATGGCTTGAGCCACCGGTTTCGGCAAAGTTATCTTTCTTCCAATGGATAATTGTTTTTCTTTCCAACCACTCATACGTTGGATAAGGCTCATTTCCCCCCTCACAGGCTCTCACGCGTCTACAGTGCTTTGAGGGTCACTTGCATCTGGCCGGGCCGCCGATGACCGCTCCGCCGGAATAGCTGGCCGGAGTGTGTCTCGGTAGGGCGCCGGAGTAGTTTAGGGTTAGGATCTGTAGTTTCTTTGTGTGTTCCGGCCTGTGCCGGCGTTCTGGGCGATCTGCCCGTAGCTAGAGGCGGAGCTCTGGATCCCGGCCACTGGATCCATGGAGTTTCTAGGGTTGATGCTGCCTGTTCTTTTGCTCTTGAGGTTGGAGGAAAGCGGGGGCGTCGGCAACACCGCCTTCCCCAATAAATCGGTGGCTTCTGGCTCTGCTCTTCCTCGATCTCTCGGCGTCGATGAAGCTCTATTGTCCGACCGTGGTGGCGAGGGGGAGTGCAGATCTGGTGCGGTGAAGCGGGCTTCTGTTCCTCTCCTTGCTGGCCATGGTGGTCTGGAGGAGTGTGGGCAAGATCCGCTGGTTTGGGATCAGGGAGGTGGATGTCCCTGTCGTTGGAGCTGTTCGAGGTGGTGGAGGTCTTTGCTGCGCGCTCTCCCGGCCTGCCGTGGTGGCGAGGAGGAAAGGTGCGGCGGACCGGCTACTCTCCAAGGTCAACATCGATGACACCTGCATGCGTGGTGCTATATGCGTTTCTTCATCGAGCTCAATCACGTGGATGGCCTGCTTGCCTCCGCGCTCTTCTGCCGGCATGGCGACATCAACTCAACCTCCTGTGTGGAGGCCCTTTCTCCAAGCGGGTGGAGCTCGACGCCAAGCTTCTACCAAGTGGTTTATCCTCGGTGGTTCCTTGGTGTCCAGTGGCGATGGAGCTTCGTCGGATTTGGACGTTCGAGCATTTGCGCCCAGTTCCTCGGCGGCGACGCCTTGAGGATGCCGACGACTGGTGGTGGCGGAGCACAGGGACCTGATTGCGTTTCTTCTTTCTGTTCGAGGGTGCTCTTTGTAACTTTAGAGGGCCTTTCTTCAAATTCCAGGTTTCTCAGAGCGAGAGATGCCAAAGGGCCTCTTTGTAATTTGTACCCGCCACGTGTGTGTTGAACGAAATCCTCTGGGGCCTTCTAGGCCCTATCCTTGTTTAAAAAAAAACTCACACGTTGGATTATTCTTTCCACAAAATGTAAGAAGCAATCACTTCGATCCGCTTCCACAAGAACAAGACCTGGTAGTCCTAAGTATCTATCCGACAACGCTTCAATATCTATATGAAAAGCCTCACAGATTTCTGCTCTTACTAGCACATTTGTATTGGAGGAAAAGAATATACGGAGTACTTGATTTCACCACACTCGCCATTTGTTCTGAATTTGCATAATAAGTATCCAACACTTGTTGCAAGTGAGAATAAGGGAAAAGTAGATGCGAAACCGGGCGGTGCATTTTCAGTTTTGCCCGAAACATTTTTTTTATGATACACCAAAATATTTAGGCGCGTGCTCAGCATCGGGCGACCGATCTGGGCAGAGAAAATCGGTTGCTGTCCCGGCCGTCCGATCGCGATCTACCGGCTAGAATTAGCAGCATTTCGATTTTTGCATTTTGCCCCCTGGTTTTTGGAAAATCAACCCGCGGTTCTAAGCCTATCAGTTTAAACCGAACACGTGTTTCCATTTGACCCCAAACTTTCAGATATTTACAACAAAACCCATTGTTTAGTATAGCAACAAAAGCCCGCTGCTTTGTGTACAAAAAATAAAAAGTATCACAACAAAATTTTCACAGTAAATCTTCACATATATGTACAACAAATTATCAATATATTTACAATAATAATTAACAACAAAAACAATATTTTTTATTTGGGTGTTTACAATAATAGTCAGTTTTCATGCAATAATATCTTTACAACAAATCGGAAACATACTTACAACAATAATTAATAACAAAAACCAACATTATTTTATTTGAATGTTTACAATAAAAGTCTGCTTTCATTCCAGAAATATCTTTAGAACAAACCAGTAAAATATTACAAAAATAATTAGAAACACAGGTCACAAATAATTTGGGTGTTTATAACAAAAGTCGCAAACATCATCCACAAAAACCACAGACTATTTAATTTGCTACAGATAGAATTATAACAAAAATCACCTACTATTTTATCCAAAGTCACAAATGGTTACAACAAAATAAAAAATCACTTTGTTATTAGCATAAAAAAAGTTGTCTCTTTACAACAATTGTTAACAACAAATCCTACAAAAATTACGGATTGTTTACAACAAATAGTTCATCAGTTTTGCAAGGAAACCATTGTTGGGCCGAAAAAAAAAGGCCCATTAAGCCGGTGCGGGAGCGAGGCCGGACGACCGATCGCTGGCGCGCAATCGGTCGGCCGGATCCAAAGCGTTTTCCAAATATTTAACCTGAACTTCAAAATCTGGTGGAGAAAAAAAACAAGGCTGATCGCAGCTTGCAGACCTTTGGGCCGGTAAAACACGACCCTGCCAGGCCGGCACGTCCCAGTTCGTTGCCCACCGGCTCGAGCTGCAAAGGAAAAAAAAAAATCACCTACTCAGCGATCGTCATCCATTCGCCTGGCCGCCGCCGCATTTTCTCGGTTGGCCGGAGCGGTGCTGTGCCGTGCTGCCTCGCCACGATCAGCACCGGCAGACGCGGCGGCAGAAAGTAACCGAGACCCAAGGGCGGGGGACAGGAAGGGATCCAAGGCAGCCGCCCAAACCCTAGGTGAGGCCCGTTCGTCTTTCGCTTTCGCCTCGCCACCCGCTCGCTTCGGCTTCGCTCCGCCATATTACTCACTCCCCTCGTGCGCTCGCCTTGCCCGCGCCGCTGGCTGCGACACCGTCGGGTGCGATTCGTATGTGATTTCGAGGAATTCTTCCGGGGGTTTTAGGGTGTGCTGTACTGCTGTAATTATTGCCATGTTTCTGCTTCTGTTTTCCAACACAGTATATCTCGGGTTGGTGTAAGAGTGTTAGATGGCTAAGTTAACCAGGATTCATGCGCGTCCACAAGAGGCCTATGATTTAGGCAGGTGTGTCCTCTTGTAGGTAAACTGAAATTACAACAATTTTCTCAATGTGGTGCAGATTATATTGTAGTTTTAGCCGAGAACTGTAATACTAATATTGTGACCCAATTTTTACCAACAATGTGGTGCAGATTACGTTTGAGATGTCGGACCAATTGAAGTAGTGTCAGTTAATCTTTTCCAGGTGTTTAACAGAAATGCTCATCTGATTACTATGAACTGCCGTGCTAGATTTCAAATTGTACATTATGTTTCTTCCTTAAAATAATTTTTTCTAAATATTTTCTTTACAGCGGTAGTATATCATATCAAAAAGAGGAGTCCAGTTACGGATTGTCTAATTTTTGTCGTGTCTCTGTTGTCCCCTTATAATGTGCGGAATGTTAGAGATTTATAGGTTTCCTTTATCAAACTGCGTGCAGGGTCTCGCTCTCACAGTTCAAGCGTACCAAATGGACCACGAGTTTTCCCCAGCGAAGATATGCAAATCTGTTGCAGATGAAGATATAATCACCAATCTACCGGAGGCTCTCAAAGACAAAATCCTCTGCTGCTTGCCAATAAAAGAAGCTGTTCAAACTTGCCTCTTGTCAAGAAGTTGGAGGTACACATGGGCTTCAATGACCGAACTCCTGTTCAGGAGATCTGACTTTGCTTCAGGAAATGGCAATGAGAAAGATGATGCATGCAGGTTTCTTAAGTTCACTGATATGTTTCTCTCCCTGCACAATGGCCCAATTCTGAAGTTTGGACTGAATACCCTTGGGATTGAAATGCTATCCACTGGAGGACACATTTACCGTTGGATGCTTATGTTATCAAGAAATGGAATTAAGGAAATTCATCTTAGGACAAGTACACTTGACCGTTACAAGATCCCATCTTGCTTTTTCTTCTGTGATAGACTAGAACATGTGTACCTGCGAGCTTGTATCTTGACTAGTTCACAGTTGCCACCACTATCTAAAGGCTTCAAACAATTGAGTACTCTTCATCTAGAACATATCTCTGTGCAAGGAAACAGTTTAGGGGATTTAGTTGCGAGTTGCCCGAATTTGGAGAAACTTCACCTTTCTAAGTTGATCAGCATGCACCATATCTATATTCATTCAACAAAGCTGAAGATACTAACAATTGAAGGCCAGTTTCAACACCTGAATCTGCATACGCCGTATCTTACTTCTGCAACCATCAAACTGAAACTGCAATCTGAGTTAAATGATGCTTCGACGGCCAGATGCAACTTCAATCTTTCTCAGTTTATTGCTTCTCTTTCAGATGTCGAGAACATTAGACTTTATGGGCGGATCTTGGAGGTAAGAAAACTGTGATTGGAAAGTTTTCCTTTGGTGCTTATTATTTCACTGTTTCTTAATGTGTTTCGGGAACTCTTGCTATTACAGTGTGTAGAACATGAATTCTTGATTCTCAAGACGACAGAACTATTCAACCGGCTGACATATATAGGCCTGGAGATCAATCTTGGTAATCTGAAGGAGGCAAATCTTGCTCTCTGCTTATTTCAGCATGCCCCCAACCTGCGACTTATCAATCTAAAGGTACAGTTGCTGAGATCTTTTGACTTGCTACATATTATAAATCTCAATTGGACCATTGCTCTTGTTAATTTACACCGTACTTTGCAGCTCATTCCCAGGAATCTCATGGTACCCCCAGTGCGTTTCTGGGAATCGATAGATCGTCATGTATGTCTCTTCCAGAACGTTCATGTAGTTTGTATGACCAACTTTACCGGCTCCTTCGCCGAGCTAGGCTTCTTGAAGCTTTTACTTGAAGATGCACCGGTGCTAAGAAAAGTGATAATAAGTGACAAGGGATTGGACAGAGGTGTCTTCGAGAATCTCCTAAAGATGAGAAGAACATCAAATGAGGCAGAAATAGTGATTCTCTGAGGCCTGTTTCCCCCACCCCGAAAATGTTCAGCCTAATTTGTTTTCCAGTGAAAGATGCTATTAGTACATTTCTTTCGCTGTTCAGTTACTTACCTTAACATAGGCTCAGATTTCATAAGAATCTCTATATGAAAATACCAACGCTACCTTCATACTTGGCATGTCACTTATCTTTCTTTTATTGTTTTGGATCATATTTGAGATACAATGCTATGGTTTCATCGGTCAATTTAAAATTGCTTAGTTGACTTCGGGATAATGCACCGAGGAGAATTCTGAGCACGACCATGTTTGTAAAAGATGAGCATATTGTCTAATTGTTTATCTTATACTTCAGTCTTATGAAGACTTTTGCTCATGTCTGGTCAATTCTGCCACCCCTGAATTATTTATCTGTACTGTGTTTCTATGGATCTGAAAGAACAAGTCCAATATCTGAACGCACAGGTCCAGACCACTTAACGGCACCACACGTGCTTGGAACTTCCAAAAAATCTACTCTATTTTGGTGCGATCTTGCAAGACAAGAACCGTGCATTGTGGGCATAACAACATTAACATTTTTGCATTCGATGTTAAAGTTATTCGGTGCCTCATTTTGTCCTGTGAAAACACTGGTCTCTCCAAGAGTTTCTTGCTTTGTTGTGCCAAAGCTCAGAACAAAAATGTTTCCAACTTAATTGTAACTCGTGTGCAATTCACGGGGTTCACGGGCTAGCATGAATCACAACACAATCTCCGAGAGTGAGTGAGATTCAGTTAGCAAAACGGAATGTAAAAAGTTCCAAGAGGTTTGGGATTAGAATTACTTAGGTTTTGGTGAGGGCTGCAATCTAAATTGTTGCAACGTTCACGTAACTTACAAGATGTAAAAGAGATCACCAATTTGAAAGTAGTGGAGATGAAGACTAATGGCATAAAAATCAAAAGAAAGCAAAAGCAAAAGGCCCGAAAAGAAAAGCAAATGATGCCTCCCAGCTCTTCATCAAAAGCAAGCAAGGAATCGATCTGGGGTTGCTTTGTCCTCCCAGACTCCTCTGATCTCGCAGCACTCAATTAGTCACAATGCAAGTCTTCTTGCCACTCTAGATCAGTTGTATCAACTTCCACTCACTTCCGTCTTCTTGTAACAGCGGCAATGGCGCTCTCACGCCAGCACCTGGCCGCCCTGCTCGCTCTGTGCGCATTCGCCATGGCGCGGCCGGCCGCCGGCGCCAACGTGTCGATCACGACGTGCCGGTCCTTCTGCGGCAACATCACGGTGGACTACCCGTTCGCGCTCCACCCGGGGTGCGGCCACGCCGGGTTCCGCGACCTGCTCTTCTGCATCGACCGCGTGCTCATGCTGCACCTCCCCTCGGGCTCCTACCGCGTCCTCGACATCGACTACTCCTACCGCGGCCTCACCCTGCACGACCCGGCCATGTCCGACTGCCGCGCCATCGACCGCTCCCCGGCCGGCCGCGGCAACGGCTTCGCCGTGGAGCCGTGGCGCGCGCCGTTCCTGGCCCCGGACCCGGACAACGTGTTCCTCCTCCTCGGCTGCCGCGCCAGTTCGCCGCTCTTCCAGGGCTTCCCCGACCGCCACCTGCCGTGCCGGAACGTGTCCGGGATGGGCTGTGGTGACTACTACGGCTGTCCCGCCTGGGACGACTACTACGACGACGGGCGCCGGAGGCCCTCGGGGGCGGCGTACGGGACGGCCGTGCCGCCCGAGTGCTGCGCGGTGTCGTGGGGCGCCATCAGGTCCGTGAACGTCAGCCGGCTCCAGTGCGAGGGGTACAGCAGCGCCTACAGCCTCGCGCCGGTGCGCGCGGCGGAGGGGGCCGGCGGGTGGGCGTACGGCATCCGGGTGGCGTGGCAGCTGCCGGAGGCGAACCGGGGCTTCTGCGGCGCGTGCCGCGCCACGGGCGGGGTGTGCGGCCACGACGAGGGGAGCCACGCCGACCTGTGCCTCTGCGGCGACTGGAACTCCACCTCCAACTGCGACTCCTCGTCGGACTCCGCGCGGTCCAGCGCCGCGGCGCCTGGCACCGCCGCTGCGTCTCTCTTCTTGGCAGTTCTTGTCTCAGGTAAACTTCGTTCCATTTTTGTTGATAGAAATCCAGTTCTTGGCAGTTCTTTATCTTACCATGCATATTGCAACCTCGATCATTAAAGTCATCATATGCACATATCAGAGCTGTGATCTACTGTCAGGTTTGTCCCTTGAATTTCAGTTGCTGATACAGTTGTCGCTAACTTTGGTGCAGGATTCTCTTCTCTCTCGTTGTACGGATCAATGGCAAATATGTGAAGGGAGTGATCCTTGTGATGGCTTGATGTTTGATCGAACAGAGATGCGTTGTTTTTGCCGCCATAGTATGATACAGTTACTTCCGGCAAGTGGTGTACTTGTGACATATTCATTTCATACCTTTGTTTAGACAAAACTAATGCTAATGAAATGTTGTCTGCTCATCTCTTACGTCCGAAGTACTCCCTCCCTTTCATATGGAGTTTGTTCGAGATTTATCTAAATTTAGATGTATCTAGACAATAAAAAATATTTTGATATATCCAAATTTTAACGAACTTTTGACATGTTTCATGAGACGGAGGAAGTAGTATACTTGTTACAAAAAAAAAAAAAAACGAAGCTTGTTATGAAAGTCTCGGTCATAAGAACCAACAGATCTATTATCTGCACCAGCGATTATTTTACCAGAGATATGTTGCCATATTACAAAGTACATTACGGACTGATTACTTGCATGAATACATCTCGATGCAATGAAAACATTATAATCATCTTTTGATAGAAATAATTCACTGAAAAATACAAATAATCTTTACTTACACATACAGATGGGATTTGGTTAACCATTCATGTTTTGGATACGAACCTATTTAACCATTTTGTGAAAAAGGTTTAAATGGTTAACCATTTTGTCAAAAAGGTTTAAATGGTTAAACATGAAATTAATTCTTTCTCTTTTTGAGCAACTATCTGGTTTGAAAATAAACTTTCATAAAAGTGAACTTTTTTGTTTTGGCAAGGCCAAGGATGAAGAAGACGATTATAGGAGTATTTTTGGATGTGAGATTGGCTCACTTCCTTTCAAATATCTCGGAATTCCTATTCACTTTCGGAAACTTAGAAATAAGGAATGGAAGCCGATTGAAGATCGTTTTGAGCGAAAGCTTGCTGCATGGGTGGGCAAACTGCTATCTTATGGAGATAGGCTCGTTCTAATAAACTCGGTCTTGTCTAGTCTACCAATGTTTCTTCTCTCATTCTTTGAAATACCTAGGGGGTAAGAAAAAGACTTAATTTCTATAGGTCTAGATTTTTCTGGCAGAGTGATGGCCAGAAAAAAAAAATAGATTAACCAAATGGAACATTGTTTGTAGACCTAAAGACCAGGGGGGTCTTGGCATTGAGGTGCTAGATATTAAGAACAGATGTTTACTTAGCAAATGGCTATTTAAAATGCTGACAGAGGAAGGTGTTTGGCAAGAGTTGTTGACAAACAAATATCTTGGGTGCAAATCTTTGTCTCAAGTTCAGTCTAAGCCTACAGATTCCCCCTTTTGGAAAGGGATTATGAAGGCTAAAGACGATTTCTTTAAGCGAGGTTCTTTTACTGTAGGAGACGGTATGAAAACCAGATTTTGGGAAGACACCTGGTTAGGTGACACGTCCCTTAACATCCAATATGCTAGTCTCTATAATGCGGCCACAACTAAAAATATATTAGTAGCCAACGTCCTTGGTAATGTACCACTAAATATAAGATTTAATAGGATGTTAACTGGAGATAGATGGGATGCTTGGATCTCTTTAGTGCGCAGGTTGATGGCTGTCCACTTATCAAATGAACCAGATAGTTTTGCATGGAAGCTCTCTTCCACTGGTATTTTCTCAGTTAAATCTTTGTATGCTGATTATTTGAATGGCCATACGGTTTTTTTGAAAAAATACTTGTGGAAGATAAAGGTACCACTCAAGATTAGGATCTTTATGTGGTTCCTTTACAACAAGGTGATCTTAACAAAAGATAACCTGGCAAAACGAAAATGGAATGGATGTACTGATTGTGTCTTTTGCGGTCAAAGAGAAACAATAGATCATCTTTTCATTTCTTGCCATTTTTCTCGTTTAGTTTGGAGAGTAGTGCATTTTACTTTTAGTATACCTCCACCCATGAACATAACTAATTTGTTTGGTAATTGGTTAAATGGAATTGATAAAAAAACAAAGAAACGAATCCGCATTGGGGTTTGTGCTTTAGTTTGGACAATTTGGAATTGTCGGAATGAGGTCATTTTTAATAGGTGTGCTAATCCAAATTTCTTACAGGTTATTCACATGGCGGCTTCGTTGATTCACCTATGGTCATACCTCCTCCCCGTGGAACAACGGGAACCTTTGGATACCGGATGCAATCGTTTGATGGCGGTCGTTCGGGCTATTTTTAGCCAGGGTGGCTGGTTGCAATCTAGACGCATTAGAGATGGCTCTTAGACTTTATTTGGTTTCATCTTTCTTTCTGTGGCTGATTTTTACAGCCACTTTGATTGACCCGTGAGCGGGGTGTAATTTTATTTTGCTGAATGTTTTGATTCTTTAAACTATGCCATAATAAAACGGCCGTGTGCATCTTCTAGATGCAGAGGCTGGGGCTTTAAGCTCCCATTTCGAAAAAAAAAACCGTTGGTTATTTAGGGTCGAACCATTTTCAACATTATGTAATGATGGCAATTATTTGGAAAGCTTGATTTGAAACTGGAACGCTAATTGCAAAAGAAAATCCACCATGACCTTTGCTAAAAAAGTTAAGAATTCACAGGCATATTCAAAATGAAGGACAAGTTTCAAGTCAACTTTCAAAGTGACAGACTTGGCATCACCAATCCAACATGTGCATGACAGACAAGTTTTAAAATGACAGATTACACATCAACAATAGCCCATGCACATGACAGACAAGTATCAAAACGGCAGATTTGACATCAACTTTTCCATGCACAACTCGGGCCTTGAAGACAATTCAATAAAATTGAACTAGAACCATGTAGCTCCATCACTGGGAATGTTCATGACATCAGTTCCGCACCTTATCAACTATTATCTGCATCACAAAAGGGCAATGAAGATAAGAATCCAAACTAGCTACAAGTCACCCAACGAGTTCCTCACCAAGATAATTACCTGATGAAATTGAGAGGTCTTCCTCACCAAGTATGTCATACACTGATGCTATGCTAACATCATTTGCACCTAAACAGAAATAGAATGGCACACCAACTGTTACACTTGTAAACTTTAGTCATCCCAGTAGTTAAAATAGAACAACATAGCATGTATAAGAATTTGGAGGCGGCGGCGAAGTCTGGGAGGTGGAGGAGGCAGCGGTGTCGACACAGCGGCGGCCGGCATTGGCGACTCCTGGTGTCGGCCCGTGGGGAGTTCTCGGATGGATGGATTGTGATTTTTTTTTTGTTTTCTTTTGGTGTCTACTGAAAATATGGCGTAGTGGGCCAGATGGGCCTAATTTAGGCAACACAATTTCAGCCGTCGGATGTTTTTCTACTTGCCCCTCTAAGATGGCAGTAGAAGGTACCATAAAACAAGCCGAATTTAGGGTTTAAGGTTCGGACTAAAACTCATGCCCCATGTATGCAAACTAGACAATGCAATCTTACAGTATTTGGGTGTGTCATCTGCAATGCCTGCTCAAGAAGCATGATTTTTCTTGTATATATACTAATTTGACAAATAAGCAATTTAACAATGCTAGTGCCACACCAACAATGAAAAATCGTCATTATAAATCTTGTATTTCATTTTTGTGCATACACACATACTTGTGTTTACAAATATTCACGTATTATATTTCCCATGCGTATGCCCACACTTATACGACAACGTTGATCAATATACATGGGTTACAACTCTTTTAATCATTAAAATTCTTTTCAACCAACAGTTTTCCAACGATCGAGGCCAACTCAGAAAACTTAGACTAATGCTAAATTAGTTTTATGTCTTCTAATGTTTGATCAAACCGTTCTCAAAGAACCCCTAATCCAGCATGCTAGCTAAAGAGATGAGAAATCCGGTGTATTAGACGATGAATTAGATCAGTAAACTTACCAAAGGGCACAGATGATCATCGGCGTGATGGCTCGTGAGTCGTGAGGAGCAGCCGAGCGGAGGTGGAGTGAGCAGGCGAGGGTACGAGGGCTTGAGTCCCAGGAGTATAATCGTGTAGACGGAGCCAGAGATCACGATCAGGAGTAGAAGAGGAACAGACCAATTCAATCGTGGCTTGTGTCGTGCTGCCAAAACAAATTGCCCAACATACGGCTGTGGGACAGTGGGAGGATGAAATCCTGGGCGCCCTTTAACCGTGGGCCCTTGCCGTCGCCCTAGGTGGCCGTGGGTCAGAGCCAGCCCAGAATATCGAGGCCCCTTTGGACGGCCGCACCCTCTCTATGCCTCCTTCACATAAAGCTTCCATACAATCAGAACATAGAGCAAGCCAAAGAATTAGGTAGATCAAGAATATCTAAAATATTTTTTGGTTGGGATTCAGAGGATTTCACTAGCAATGTGATATGTTCACCTTTTTTTTCTTTTAATACATGTTATCTAAATATCTTAATTATTTTTGGTCTTATAAGATATGGATCTCACCAAATTAAAGAACCACACTGAAGCATTATCTGGCAAGAAACCAGTAGAACAAGAGTATGATCCAATGGTAAATCCATATGCATATATTATTGATGAGAAAAAGAAGACAAAAACTGCGTCGTCATATACCTCTCCACACGCTAGATATCAACCAGGCTAGGTATTTTTGCTGAAAAATTTGTTGTTTCGAGAATTTCCTACAAACTGCATTGTATATGACATTATTACTTTCTTTTTGTAATTATAGGAGTCTATATATGTGCCAAGATCTGCCTTACTTTATCAAACCCCGCAAGCTAGCTCGGGTTAGTGTCAAATAAACAAAAGATGAGCGTGTCAAGAAATAACTATAGAGATCTAGTGGATATAGACTTAACGCTAGATCAGAAAGGACCAGTACTATATTTCATGGATCCACTAGAGATCTAGTGGACCGAATTGAATTTCCGCTGCATTTCCGTTGCAGAGAAGAATACATCACAAGCAACATTGTTTTAGTATCAGGTTGCAACGGTAGCCTAGTGGACACTTAACAATAAAATAGTACTCTCTAATCTTGCATCAATGAGGAGCATTTGAACTGTCAAGGAAAGAACAATATAAGAACCTACTATGTTGCATAAGAATAGCTTTAGCATATGACATTCTTCATGTGTGAATAGAAGATAATAAAAATTGGTATATGAATCATCAGGATAATTTTGTAAGGGTGATAACACCTCTGAAGTGCGATAATTTTGTAAGGGTGATAACACCTCTGAAGTGCAAGGGCTAATCGATCTAGACTTGTCACTGGAGGTATCAGAACCTTATAAAAGATGATTGGAGGTATCAGAACCTTATATAAAATCTGATCCATATACTAATTTCGATGATCTTCTATTCACATGAAAGAATATCATATGTTTCATAGCAAGTTGTTTTATGCGACATAATAGTTTTTGATATTGTTCTTTCCTTGAGAGCAACTCTTTTTTCACTACACTACACTTCAAATGCTCCTCACCGCGACAAGTCTGCCAAGTACGTATATATGTCGCTAATTGCAACCTGATACTTCAAAGATAAACAATGTTGCAGTGCATCTTCCTATGCTGCTTCTTATGTATGCTTAAATGATCCAAAAATACAATAATCAGTTATTTATGATCTGACGTTAAGTTTATATCCATTAGGTCTATATAGTCATTTCTTGACACATGTTTAGTTTCTATTTATTTAACACTGAACCCGAGCTGGCTTACAGTTTGATAAACTAAGGCAGATCTTGACGCATATATAGACTCATATAATTACAAGAAGAAAACAATAATATTATAAAATGCAGCTTATAGAATATTCTCTGAACAACATATTTATCAGCAAAATATATCTTTGCAGGCTTGTTTCTTGGTCAATATCTAGCGTGTAGAGGGATAGATGACGCTGTAGTTTTTGTTTTCTTTTTCCCATCAATAACATCTACATATGGCTCTAGCACTGAATCATACTGTGTAGAGGGATAGATGACGGTGCAGCTTTTGTTTTCTTTTCCCCATCAATAACATCTACATATGGCTCTACCATTGGACTGTTGTTCTATTGGTCTCTTGCCAGATGCGCTTCAGCGTGGTTT
The DNA here is from genome assembly GCA_030979885.1 of Lolium multiflorum. NCBI lineage: Eukaryota > Viridiplantae > Streptophyta > Magnoliopsida > Poales > Poaceae > Lolium > Lolium multiflorum. The sequence goes on along the minus strand of JAUUTY010000683.1, from coordinate 61,947 downwards.
TCGAATTTGGTGGGATCCATAGCCTATAAGACGAAAAATAATTTGTATATCTACGGTGTAATTTGGGTAACATGTAGTATAAAAATTAGTAGATTGACATACCAAATTGCTAGTAAAATCCTCTGTTGGCTCTTTCGCCTTTCCTGAAGGCCGACCAAGAAATATTTTTGATATCTTCGATCTATCTAATTCTTTGGATTGCTCCATGTCTCCTAGATATCTTTTTGATCATATGGAAACTAGTGGTAGAGTTGTTGTTTGGTCATATAGACTTCTACTATCACAAAATAAGAAATTGCATCTGTATCATGCAAAATGAAAAATAAAACAGAAACCCAAAGAAGAAGATACAGAACACGACCGTCTTGGTCATGTATAGTATTGTGCGAACACTAACACATGAAGGTGGTATGACCAATGCTATGTCGTCCTATGGCCCAATAGCTTTGTTTCCACATTTGATCAATAATGCAAGCATTTGATCAGGACAAACATTTTAGCACCCCTGCTTATTTCATCGAACAGTATAAAATATAACAAAGACAACATCATAGTGACCAACTGCAAGAACCTATACTAGGGAAAGGAAGATAAACCCTAGACGACACTGTAACATTGATATTTTGATCTTATTTGAATTTAAAGCATCAAGTAAAATGCAATAAAAACTATAGGTGTATGCTCTAAGCATTGAACTGAGATGCTAAAATATAAATAATCCAAAAGGATACTGCGGAAAATAAAGGTACCTTACATTGCACAATCAATCCATGGTTAGATCAGTTTTTTTGGGAATTAATTGGTTCTGAGTTGTTACCCCAAAGGGCAGTGCGCCAAATACAAGACAAACTCTTGTCTTCTCTGATAATTTTAGATGCCCTTCAGTGCACAAAAAAGTTATAAAGTTTCATATCAACCTGCAATTATCCCTGAAGAACCATCCATCAAGAAACAGGGATTGGAGATGGGATAAATTTTACTAACGCTAGAAAGAATAACTACAGTAGTGTTTGTTCATTAGATAATCAGTCAATATATTGCTACTCTAGCCAGATGCAAACATACTTGTATAACACCACTGAGAATAGTTGCACCACGATAGAAAAATTTCTCCTACAAATCAACCCGTGTAACTCAGGAAGATCAATAGATCTACCCATGCATATTTCCTACCTTCTGGCAAGTTCATGCATATATCATGTTTGTCAGTTAAGCATAAACGAACGTAATGCCATATTCGTAAAAAAAAAGTAACACCAATCAGGCATACTAACTGAAGAAGGTCGACGGAAATAACAAACAAAAATTGAGTTCCATCTGTCAATAGTTCAGAGAATAAAATAGGAGAGATGATAATATCTGACTATTGAAAAAGTAGTGAAGTAAAATATAGCTATATTGCAACTTCTTATCAGAATCGCAGAGTAGTGAAGTAGCAGGGACACGAAAGGGGTTGAAATCAATGTGCTCATCCTCGACCCGTACCTCTAGTTTGTGATGTCGGGCTCCTCCTCCGTGACATGGCCTCGCCCTCTGAACACCACCTTCAGGAAGCCACAAATTGGTTTCTGAGGACTGAGAAAACATTGTACGTATGGAAGTAGTAGGCACACAATACAAAGGAAAATGCAACTGGCCAATCTTCTATGTTTGCCTATAAAGAATACTCTACCATGAATCTCTAGGAACCCTCAATATTTGAAAGATATACACTTGAGTGGAGAACATGTATCTGAAGTCTGGACAGCTAAAAGTTCACGCCCGCAGCACTACGCCAGTGTGTGATGGAAGTTCTGAATTCCATTTTTAGCAAAGGATGAACCTCCACTACAGTCATGGCAGACAATTAAGAGTGCAGAAACATGCGCAAAAATCACATGCCTACATGTACTGACATAAAAATGATTCACGCTACCAGCACCTGAAATCCAATGCCTGGTACTCCTTGGACGTGTGCTTGTCCTGCTCCGCCCGCCTCCGTTCACCGTTCCCTGCTCTGCCGCCTCCTTGCCGTCCCCGGCCTTACTGGTCGTCTGCCTTGCCGTCCCTGCAGTCCACATGACTGATCAAACGACGAGGGTTAGCATACTAAGGCTCGGCAAACGAAAAAGAAATACCGCGACGTGAGCGTGAGCGTGAGCGCACCGGAGGCGGTGTGCTGGGCGGTCTCGAGCCCGAACATGACGGCGTGGCCACCCTTGCGTGCGGCCTCTTCCTCGTCTACATCACCGGCGTAGTGCTTGCGTCCTCCGAGCTTGTTCAGGCCAAGCACCTCGGAGATCTTGTGCTTGGCCACCCCCTCCTTGACTCTCCCTCTTTGCCTCGTCAGCCGCAGCGCCGTCCTCGTCAGAGTGAGCAGGTTAGAGACAGATAAACAGAGAAAGAGCCGCCCGCGTGCGACTGGGACGTGCCCAGGCAGGACCAGGTTGGCATCCAAAAGGGCGGCAGGGCAGGTGCCACCGCAGCTCGCGGCGGTCGGCCGGGAAACCCTCGGAGGCCGCGGCCACGCCAGGACGGGGTAGTCGACTGGGAGCACAGGTGAAAAGAGGGAGAGAAATCGGAGGACGTGACCATCGCCAGAAACGTCCGTAAGCGGTGACCTTGTGAGATACTGACACGATAGGGATCAAGCCCACGCTAGGCACTGCACGCGTGGCGCCCCGATCTCACTGACCAAAGAAAACACAAAACAGGGAGAAAACTTGGGTAGGATCATCTTTTAGATAGTAGTAGTAAGAGTGTACGTGCAAGTGCAATGCACGTCTACCACGTTTTGTTCGAAGTCAAATATGAATAATTAGACAAACTTCCTAAAGTAAATAAATAATTGAACCTTGTAGATATTATTACCTCCCTTTTGAAATACGATATTTTTGTTATAGATAATTAGCTTTATGAAAAGGGTTATATTTCGAAACAGAGGTAGTACTTCATTTATTGTACTCGTTTTCAGAATGAAAATGTACTAAGTGTTAGAATATTAGGCAATTTTCGAGTGAGATTAATTACCGAAAGCAACATTACAAATGCACAAGCGTACTTAACCATACACATCAGACTAAGCACATGCATCAGATCTGAATATGGAACAAGTAGCAGTGCAAAGTAGGAGAGGAAGAACATGTACATCGCGACCGGGAAGGTCGCACTAGCAGCACCACCATGAAAATAGTTGATGTCGCCCATGATGTAGTCGGAGTCGTCGAGGAAGCAGTCGAACCAGCGAAGAAGAGCACGAACCGCAGCGAGCAGTCACGCCGAGACGCTCCCCAAAAACCTTATCGCCCGCCTCTCGGTGCAGGATCTCAACGGACGGGGTTTCGGAGGCCTGCTCTCCCGGACGGCTGTGCACACAGTCGCCGGGATGGGGAAGACTAGAGAGTAGCGCGGCAAAAGGAACTTTATCATGAGAGAGGCAGACTAGAGAGTTCTGGGCATAAGGCTCCAGATCTGTTCTGTCTCCTGGTATAGCCTGGGAGGAGGCACGGACACGCGCCCGACCGCGTTGCCACGCGTAGGAAGCCAGGGGCACGCGGCGAGCATGCACATACAGGTCGACACGTACCCAACTCAGTTCGTGCACCAAGCAAAAATTTAGGCTTCCTTGAGTGTGTCTCGAACTCGAACTCGAGTCACGAAACGCGACGTGCGTGCGTGGCAAGGCGAGGCGGGGCGGGCGGAGGAGGAGGAGTGCGCGAGGGCTCCTTCTATTCTCACTCACTTGGAAGGAGTAGAACAACAACTCTTATATACCACTCCAACTCACTCCCAACTAGCAATGTGGGACTAAACTTTGTTCCCCAAGGCTGTCCCAAGCTGCCAACATGATGGGCCTTGAGGTTTCAGGAATTGTAGACTACATGGGCTGCCTTACTGAGCTGCAGCCCATCTACATTCAATAATCCCCCACCAGCTCTCATATGCACATCAGATGGCACATTAGTTTCATTCACCGTTTAATATACCTGCACTTCAGTGGAGACTGTTAAGTTGAACTTCCACTTAGGCAATAAGCTACGCTTGACTACAACTGAACAATGGACTATGCCTTGAATTGTCAGTCTTTGTGCAGCTAGTTTCATTCAATGTCGGCACGGTACTAGGCTACCATAGCCTTCCCCTCGGGTGGAGCTTATAAGTCATACTCCTCGGCCCTTCATGAGCTTACTAGAGATTCACCCAAATCTCCCGCACTGTGACCAGCAATGTCACTCATATAGGTGTGTTCTTCAAAGATCCCCTGTAGGACAGCGTCTTCGCTCATCAAGAGCCGCACAGAACACATTAAGACATTGTCAACCTGCCATACAGTAACTAGGAGAGCATTTGCATCTGCAGCGGAGTGAGAGTATGTAAATTATTCTCTCAACTCAGTTGCTCCGGTTTGTTTTCCCAGGTTCTACTTCACGAAATTTCCGATCACATAGGTTGGGTTACCCCCTCGGCAACTCACGTGGGTCTCAAACCCATCTCCCTCGATGCAAGGTCTATCATATTTCTTGATAGTCCTTTTGTGAAAGGATCTGCCAGATTCTTAGCACTTTGGACATAATCCAATGCCATCACTCCGGAGTTTTTCAGTTTTCTGACAGACTTCAATCTCCTTTTGATATGTTTGGAACTTTTCATATTATCCTTAGAACTTTTCACTTTGATAATCACAGTTTGATAATCACAGTTCATGAGGATAGCCGTTATTGGTTTTTCAACCATAGGCAAGTCCATCAAGAGCTCACGAAGCCATTCTGCATCGACAGTAGCTATATATAATGTTGTGAGTTCTGCTTCCATAGTTGACCTTGTTAAGATGGTCTGCTTGCAAGACTTCCGGGAAACAGTGCCACCACCAAGAGTGAAAACATATCCACTTGTGGCCTTCATTTTAGCATCTGAAATCCAATTAGAATCACTATACCCTTCAAGTCTTCTTGGATACCCGGTATCCATAACTCATGGTTCCCTTTAGATAGCGCATCACTCTCTCAAGAGCATGCCAATGATCATCTCCCGGGTTGGCCACAAACCGGCTAAGTTTGCATACAGCAAACGAGATATCAGGCATCATAGCGCAAGCTAATTACATGAGTGAACCAATGATTTGAGAGTATCTCAATTGATCTCTAGTTGCCTTTTCATTCTTTCGAAGCAAGACACTAGGATCATAAGGTGTGAGAGAAGATTTGCAATCAGCACAGCCAAATCTGCTCAACACCTTCTCAACATAATGAGGTTGCACAAGTGTAATCCCATTATTCTCATCTTTCAGTAACTTGATTTTTAGTATAACATCAGCTTCTCCAAGATCTTTCATCTCGAAAGACTGAGATAAGAAGGTTTTGACCTCCTCAATCACTTTGAGACTTGTCCCAAGAATTAGTATATCATCCACATACAAACATAGGACAACTCCCTCACCCCCACCATGGCGGTAGTATACACATTTGTCGGCTTCATTAGCAACAAAGCCCACATATGTTAAAGTTCTTTCAAACTTCTCATGCCATTGTTTGGGCGCTTGTTTGAGACCATACAAATATTTCTTTAATTTACACACCTTTCTTTCTTGACCTTCTAGTACGAAACCATCAGGTTGTTCCATGTAAATTTCCTCGTCCAACTCTCCATTTAAGAAAGTCGCCTTAGCGTCCATTTGATGAACGAGAAGACCGTGTGAGGCAGCCAATGACATTAGTACTCGAATTGTGGTCAATCTCACCACATGTGAGTAGGTATCGAAGAAATCTTCACCTTCCTTTTGGGTATAGCCTTTGGCTACAAGCCGAGCTTTGTACTTCTCAATAGTACCATCAGCTCGAAGCTTCTTCTTAAATACCCATTTACATCCTACAGGTTTGCATCCATAAGGACGCTCAGTTAACTCCCACGTTTCATTAGGCAAGATGGAATCCATCTCGCTTTGAGCCGCTTCCTTCCAATAGTATGCATCAGGAGATGCGAGAGCTTCTGAAATGGTAGTGGGAGTATCATCAACAAGATACACAATGAAATCATTACCAAAAGACTTTGCAGTCCTTTGTCTCTTACTCCTCGTTGGAGCTTCATTGTCATCCTCATCGGAATCTGAACTCTCATCATCAGATTCGCTAGACTCCATAGGAGTTTCATGAATTGGATCAGATTCCCAACTAGACATGTCATGCATATATCTCATAGGAAATATATCCTCAAAGAATGTAGCATCTCTTGACTCAAAGATGGTGCCAACATTCATGTCGTCCACTCCAGATTTCACCATGAGAAATCTATGAGCAATGCTATGGGCAGCATAGCCAAGAAAGACACAGCCCATCGTTTTTGGTCCAAGCTTTCTTGGTGATTGGCAAATTCACTTTAGCCAAACAACCCCAAGTTCGTAGGTAGGAGAGTGTTGGTCTTTTCTTTTCCCATTCCTCATACGGAGTAATCTCTTTATTCTTGGTTGGAACACGGTTTAGGACATGACATGAAGTCAATATAGCCTCCCCCACCATTCCTTGGATAAACCCGAAACATCTAACATGGCGTTAACAAAATCTAATAGAGTACGGTTTTTCCTTTCCGCAATCCCATTGGATTGTGGGAAATTGGGAGGCGTCCTCTCATGGATTATACCATGTTCCGCACAGAATAAATTGAACTTATTAGAAAAGTACTCTCCACCATGATCAGACCGAACCCTTTTTATCTTTCTTTCAAGTTGGTTCTCAACTTCAGCCTTATAGATTTTAAAGAAATCAAGAGCCTCATCTTTAGTTTTCAGGAGATACACATAACAGTACCTAGTGGAATCATCAATCAAAGTCATAAAATATTTCTTTCCACCTCTTGTCAACTGATGCGCGTAGATGTACACGTCCGTTGGGAACCCCAAGAGGAAGGTATGATGCGCATAGTGGCAAGTTTTCCCTCGAAAGAAACCAAGGTTTATCGAACCAGGAGGAGCCAAGAAGCACGTTGAAGGTTGATGGTGGCGAAATGTGATGCGGCGCAACACCGATTCCGCGCCAACGTGGAACCTGCACAACACAACCAAAGTACTTTGCCCCAACGAAAGTGAGGTTGTCTCACCGGCTTGTAACAAAGGATTAACCGTATTGTGTGGAAGATGATTGTTTGCAAGAAAACAGAAACAAGTATTGCATAAATTGTATGCGATGTAAAGAATAGGACCGGGGTCCACAGTTCACTAGAGGTGTCTCTCCCATAAGATAAAATCATGTTGGGTGAACAAATTACAGTCGGGCAATTGACAAATAGAAAAGGGCATAACAATGCATATACATGATATGATAAATATAGTGAGATTTAATTGGGCATTACGACAAAGTACATAGACCGCCATCCAACCGCATCTATGCCTAAAAGTCCACCTTCAGGTTATCATCCGAACCCCTTTCGTATTAAGTTGCAAGCAACAAACAATTGCATTAAGTATGGTGCGTAATGTAATCAACAACTACATCCTTAGACATAGAATCAATGTTTTATCCCTAGTGGCAACAGCACAACACAACCTTAGAACTTTCTGTCACTGTCCCAGGTATCAATGAAGGCATGAACCCACTATCGAGCATAAATACTCCCTCTTGGAGTTAAGAGTAAAAACTTGGCCGAGCCTCTACTAATAACGGAGAGCATGCAAGATCATAAACAACACATAAATAATAGATTGATAATCACCATAACATAGTATTCTCTATCCATCGGATCCCGACAAACACAACATATAGTATTACAGATAGATGATCTTGATCATGTTAGGCAGCTCACAAGATCCGACAATGAAGCACATAAGGAGAAGACGACCATCTAGCTACTGCTATGGACCCATAGTCCAGGGGTGAACTACTCACTCATCACTCCGGAGGCGATCATGGCGATGAAGAGTCCTCCAGGAGATGAACCCCTCTCCGGCAGGTGCCGATCTCTGAATCCCCGAGATGGGATTCGCGGCGGCGTCTCTGGAAGGTTTTCCGTATCGTGGCTCTCGGTGGGGTTTCGCGACGGAGGCTTTAAGTAGGCGGAAGGGCAATGGGGGCCACACGAGGCCCCACACGCTAGGTCGCGCGCCAGGGCTGGGCCGCGCCGCCTAGTGTGGCGGCGCCTCGTGACCCCACTTCCTTCCCTCTTCGGTCTTCCGGAAGCTTCGTGCAAAAATAGGACCCGGGCGTTGATTTCGTCCAATTCCGAGAATATTTCCTTACTAGGATTTCTGAAACCAAAAAACAGAACGGCTCTTCGGCATCTTGTTAATAGGTTAGTTCCAGAAAATGCACGAATATGACATAAAGTGTGCATAAAACATGTAGATATCATCAATAATGTAGCATGGAATATAAGAAATTATCGATACGTTGGAGACATATCAGCCTCCCCAAGCTTAGTTCTGCTCGTCCCGAGCAGGTAAAACGATAACAAAGATAATTTCAGTGACATGCCATCATAATCTTGATCATACTATTTGTAAACATATGTAATGAATGCGCGATCAAAACAATGGTAATGACATGAGTAAACAAATGAATCATAAAGCAAAGACTTTTAATGAATAGTACTTCAAGACAAGCATCAATAAGTCTTGCATAAGAGTTAACTCATAAAGCAATAAATCAAAGTAAAGGTGTTGAAGCAACACAAAGGAAGATTAAGTTTCGGTTGCTTTCAACTCATAACATGTATATCTCATGGATATTGTCAACATAGAGTAATATAACAAGTGCAATATGCAAGTATGTAGGAATCAATGCACAGTTCACACAAGTGTTTGCTTCTTAAGGTGGAGAGAGATAGGTAAACTGACTCAACATAAAAGTAAAAGAATGGTCCTTCAAAGAGGAAAGCATCGATTGCTATATTTGTGCTAGAGCTTTTATTTTGAAAACATGAAACAATTTTGTCAACGGTAGTAATAAAGCATATGAGTTATGTAAATTATATCTTACAAGTTGCAAGCCTCATGCATAGTATACTAATAGTGCCCGCACCTTGTCCTACTTAGCTTGGAATACCGGATCATCGCAATACACATGTTTCAACCAAGTGTCACAAAGGGGTATCTCCATGCCGCCTGTACAAAGGTCTAAGGAGAAAGCTCGCATTTTGGATTTCTCGCTTTTGATTATTCTCAACTTAGACATCCATACTGACATAGGCACCCCAAATGGGCCTGCCATAGATAGTACCCGGGATTTACTGAAGGCCCACTATCCGAAGAATAAGAAGATTCGGGAGCCCAAGATGTATTAAGGAAAGCTAGAGTTGTAATAGGAAGTATTATCTGTAATTTGGCGGGACGAGTTAGAAACCGTCCCGGACTCTGTAACTTGTACAATACGAAACCCTCGGCTCCACCTCCTATATAAGGGGAGTCGAGGAACAAAGAAAGGATCGAATCTATTGTCAACATAACCCTAGTTTCATAATCGCGAGTACTTTTCGCCTAAACCTTCGAGATCTACTTGCCCTCTACTTCTAGCAAAACCCTAGTCTACAATCTGTAGGCATTGACAAGTTAATCCTTTATTAATTGGCGCCGTCGTGGGAATTAGAGGCTGCAAGGATCTGATCTCGATGGCACGTTCAAGATCTTCGACTTCATCGACAGCAAGCAACGCGATGGATCGAGGTAACAAGGGAAAAACTGATCTATTCAATTTTATTCCTCACCCGCCCTCCCGTATGGATGCATGTGCCTATCTGGAGGAGCCCATCGTCATGACGTTCGGAGAATTCCGATTTGGCGTCAACAAGGAAGGATCCTACCGTCTCGAAGTTCCGATCTCGTCGGAATTTTCAGGTCGACTCCAACTTTTCGTCGAACGAGGAGTTTTCGTCGACATACTTCGTCGACAACAAGGCAAGCGGAAAGCTCGCCAAGATCTTCAGCAACACATCCTTAGAGTCATCTGCGGACTCCTTTATAAGCAGCGACTCCGACAACATCGACAGACTTCAACTTCATCGACAAGTCTGCTGCCATCGGAAAGGTCTTCACCACTCTATATGATGGTGTCACCAATCCCGACAAAAATCAATGCACAAAATATCATCAGATCTATGTGGTAGAAGGGGCAGGCACATTAGACCCGCAAACATCAGAGGCTTTCGATGAATTGGGAAATCCATACGTCGATCCCGCTGATCTCAGACATGGTCTAGGCACCAAATATCCTGGATCCACAACTCGCGCAAGAGTACAGCTCCCGCAAAGCGTGTGGGATAGGGCCGCAGCCATGGATGGTTCAGAACCTATGACCACCACCTACTGCACAAGAACTTCAAGCATATCAATATAGACTTGCTCGAGTAAGCGAGAGAGTTGGAAAACAGACGATCCCTGAATAGGAGAAAGAAGGCTCTGGCAAGGCGTACGCCGGATTTAAGTCGACAATCTAGAACTTCGGGAGATAGTCACAGAGAAGCTCGGAGGAGAGCAATGTCTCGGCTGCAAAACATACCCGAAGCAGAGAGAGGAAACATAATCCAAAATCTCGACATGTCCTTTATGTCGATCGATGAAAGAGGAAATATCATCCAAAAAACGCCAGAGGCAGGATACATGGCAACACAAGCATACATCTTGGCGTCCAGACCACCTCCTGGGGACCCGAGAGAACCATTGTTTAATATGGCAATGGCTGGAGTAGGGGTTATGGGAACAGCGTTTGCAACAACGCCTCCCGAAGAAAATCCTAGACAAAATAGTCCACGACCCACCGCAGCAGTTCAAGACCCACCAAGAGCAAGTGGAGCAAGAGATACGACAGTCCAAGTAAGGGTGGATAGAGCGCGACAAGAAAGAAGGGAGCGTCAGCACTCGCGAGCTTGCCGACGAAGATATGTGGGCTCCTGCTTTACGAGAAGAGTGCGAAAAACTCGAGTCCCAAAAGGGTTCAAGTTACCCGAGAACTTCAAGAAGTTCGACGGCTTGCAAGATCCCGAGGATTGGCTCGTGGATTATCTCGAGATGGTAAAGCTGGTAGGAGGAACCAGAGCAACAGCTATGCAAAGTATCCAAGTTCACCTGAGTGGTGCCGCAAGATCTTGGATAAAGAAACTCCCCTTGAACTCCATCGACAGCTGGGAAACCTTTGAGGACATCTTCGTGAAAAACTTCCGATCCACTGCAAGAAACCCGCGTCGTTGGAAGAATTACGAGCGTGTCGACAAAAACATGACGAGTCGATGAGAAAATATATACAGCGGTGGAACATTATCAAGAACTCGGCAGAAGACATATCTGACGAGAGGGCAATAGATGCGTTCGTGGCAGGAATCCGACGAGCGACTTCGTCGAGGACTTGGGGAGAACTAATCCCAAGACAATCTCAGCGTTGATGGAAATCGCTAATAAGTGGGCAGATGGAGAAGACGCAATATACAACAAGCGACACAGCCAGAGGAAGATCGTGGTCGAAATTATCAAAATAGAAGGCGATTTTCTCGCCAGTTCTACAACAACGATGCTCCCGGCCATATATCGGCTGGTTTCGGGGAAACCCTGGAGGAAATAGTCGAGATGATTATCAAAAGAGCAACGAGCAACAAGGCGACAATAGAGGTGATTTCGCGGCAACATAGTGGACCAAGGATTCAAAGACCTTACGTGTCTCCGAGGAGATGATGAACGGTCCGTGTCAAATGCACTTTTACCTCGACAACAATGGAAAGAGGCAGTCAGGGCATCTCCAGAAAGATGCCGCAATTTTCAAGCAATGCTGCGAGGCCGCAGGAATCGCAAACGCCAAGCAAGTAACAAATCCTCGGGAGCCAAGGAGCGAGATTCACCTCCCACCTCCTCCCGCAATTACCGAAGAAAATCGACACCAGCTTAGAATTGCGGCAGCACCACATCCACCTCCATATGTTGACCCCAACTCTAACGGTGTGGTCTCGATGATTCAGAAGCTAGGCCGTCAATAGGGCGCAGAAGGTAATATCCCGACAAGTGTTCATGGCAGAAAAGATGCCTCCACCAATCGAGTACTTAAATTGGTCGGGCAAGATATCGGCTTTACGATCGCGATCATCCGCAGCAAGTTCCTCGACCAGGGCAATCGGCACTCATCTTACCCGCGAATCGCTGGTTTTGATGTGTCGAGAGTTTTCATAGACGGCAGCAGCTTAAACCTCATGTACGCAGATACATTGAGGAAGATGAACATATCCCTAGCAAATCTGAAGCCAACTGACACACGCTTCCACGGGATTACACCAGATAAGCCAAGTTACCCATTGGGCAAGATCAACCTCGACGTTTAGTTTGGAACCCGAGAAAACTACAGGATAGAAAATTTAGAGTTTGAAGTGGTGGATTTCCCGTCGCAATATCACGCTTTGTTGGGACGACCAGCGTACGCCAGGTTCATGGCAGTGCCGCATTACACATATCTGTTGTGGAGGTTGCCTGGGCCTAAGGGACCTATCACAATCAAAGGAAGCTTGCGTTGTCCGATAAATGCGACAAGGATTTTCATCGGCGTCAGAAACTTTCGGGATGCAAGCAGAATATGCGGCACCTAGGTTCACTGATTATGATGCTGCCTGAGGTAGGAAGAACTTCTAAGGAGCCAACTTTCAATATAAATAAAGATTCAAAAGAGGTACAGATCCACCCGACAGATCCAAAGAAAACGACGTCCATTGCTGCAAACATGGATGTCGCATAGGAAAACGCGCTCGTCGAGTTCCTCCGTGAGCACTGGAAAATCTTCGCATGGTGTCCAGCTGACATGCCAGGAGTACCAGGGACTTTGAGCACCACCTCAATTTGGATCCTCTCGCACGACCAAAAGCAACCTTTGCGGCGTTTTTCGGAACCTAGCCGCAAAGCCATGTTATCAGAAATAGATCGACTCAAAGATGCCGGGTTCATCAGAGAAATATCTACAGAAGCCACATGGGTAGCTAACCCGGTGATGGTGCGAAGAAACACACAATAGTCCTTCGCATGTGCGTCGACTTTACGTGTCTCAATAAACACTGTCCAAGGATCACTTTCCCTCCCAAGGATCGATCAAATCATCGACTCCACGGGATGCGAACGTCTTTCCTTCCTGGACGCATACTCTGGTTATAACCAGATCAGATTAAAAGAAGAAGATGAAGCCAAAACAGCGTTCATCACACCTTATGGCGTGTTTTGCTACAAAACAATGCCCTTTGGTCTGAAAACGCGGGAGCAACATATGATGCAGAAGTGCCTAGCAACACAGATCGGGAAAAATGTACAAGTCTACATCGACGATGTCGTAATAACATCAAAGAAAGGGTCAACGTTGATTGAAGATTTAAAGGAAACCTTCGACAACCTCGACAAGTTCTGCCTCAAGCTGAACCCGACAAAGTGCTCTTTTGGAGTTCCCGCAGGAGAACTTCTCGGTTTTTAGTATCAAAGGGGATTGAAGCTAATCCCAAAAATACAGCCATCGTTACTATGAGAAAGCCAACAAAGTTGAAAGAAATACAACGACTAACGGCGAGTCGCACTTTAAGCGATCGTCGCCAGGCTAGGAGAAAAGTATGCCGTTTTTGCGTTGATCAAGCAAGGGGAAAAATTTCAATGGAATGAGGAAGCAGAGAGCTTTCGAGAATCTCAAGCGAGCAATTTCGACACCGCCGATATTGGTGGCGCCAAAAGAGAAAGAACCTCTCCTCTTGTACATTGCAGCTACACCTCAGGTGGTCAGCACGGCCTTAGTGGTCGAAAGGGAAGAAGAAGGCAAGCTTCATGGAGTTCAAAGGCCAGTATATTTCATCAGCGAAACTGTCGCCGTCAAAACAGCGGTACCCGCAATATCAAAAGCTAGCATATGGAGTATTCACGACAGCAAGAAAATTGCACACCCGATCATAGTGGTCAATGAGGCTCCCTTATCAAATATACTGAACAACCCGAAGCCACGGGTCGTGTCTCCCTTTGGGGAATAGAACTTTCCCCTCGGGACATCACGTATGAAAAAAGAAAAGCAATAAAGTCGCAGGTCTTACCGATTTCATTGCGAGTGGATGGAGCTACAAAACACGGGACCCCAGATTTATCGAGGACTTGGACCATGAACCCGACGGGTCCAAGAGATTGGAAGGAGCGGAGCAGGCGTGATATTAGTTTCACCGAAGGCGACAAGTTGAAGTATGTTCTGCGGATGACGTTCCCAAACGCATCTAACAATGAAGCAGAATATGAAGCTCTCATACACGGGATGAAGATGGCGAAAGCTTGCGGTGCAACCCGATTGAAAATTTTCGGCGACTCACAGTTGGTAGCACAGCAAGTAATGAACCAATGCGACGAAGTCAACGAGAGTATGATAGCATACAAGGAGGTGTACAATGAGCTGGAAGCTATTCGATGGTTGTGAGGTAAACCACATCAGCAGGATGAGCAACGATGAAGCCGACGTTCTCAAACATCGGGTCACAATGCCTCGCAATCCCTCCGGTGTGTTTTGGGAAGAGATAAGCGAAAGATCAACCAAGCCAGCAAAAACAAAAAAGGAGAAGAAAGAGAAAACCTCGACTGTCAAGAGACAAGCAGAAGAAGAAGAAGAAGAGCAAGAACTAGTCATGATGGTACAAGTTCCATGGATGCAGGCCTACATATCATACATCCTAAGGAAAGTCATACCCGACGATCCGAAGCAAGGCGAATAATTAGGCGATCAAAAGCTTTTACTGTGGTAAAGGGGGAGCTGTACAAACGCAGAGTGCTGCAAACGGTGTGTTACACCCGAAGAAGGAAGGATCATCCTAAAGGACGTGCATGAAGGAATATGTGGGCACCACGCGAGTAGCGAGCTATCGCGGCTAAGGTTTTCGAGCAGGATTTTATTGGCTAACAGCAATCGAGGATGCGAAGGAAATAGTGCGAACTTGCGATGCGTGCCAAAGATTTGCGGCAAGACCTCACTCACCAGCAGCGGAACTTATGCCAATCCCATTGTCTTGGCCCTTTGCTCAATGGGGTCTCGACATGGTAGGTAAATTACACAAAGCTTCGCCAGGAGGTTATGAGTATATGCTTGTTGCTGTCGACAAGTTTACAAAATGGATCGAAGCAAAGCCGATAAATTCACCGGACGGCGCGTCGGCGATTAAGTTCGTGAAAAGCATCGTCTTCAGATTTGGAGTTCGTCACAGTATTGTGACAGACAACGGCAGCAATTTCACGTCCAAGGAGTTCAAAGCGCAGAAGTGGGCATTAAATTGAGTTTTGCGTCTGTTGCGCATCCTCGGACCAATGGACAAGTCGAGAAGGCCAATGGCATCATCTGCAATGGCATCAAGAAACGCCTGCTAGGCCCATTGGAAAAAGCCCGGCATACTTGGCCGGAGGAGTTACAAAGTGTGTTGTGGAGTATCCGAACAACACCAAATACGGCGACACAGGAAACACCGTTCTTTCTGGTTCATGGCGCAGAAGCAGTCCTGCCAATAGAAATAGAGCACGATTCTCCAAGAGTCACAGAATATGACGAAGAAACATCGAGAAAAGCTTTGGAGGATGATGTCGATGCACTCGATGAAGCTCGAGCCTGTCAAGAGTCGCCAAATATCGCGGGACCTGAAAAACTATCACAGTCGACGATTGCGGCCAAGGTCTTTTCAAGTTGGTGACTTAGTTCTGCGGCTCAACCAAAAAAGTCACGAAAACTCGAATCACCATGGCTTATCGTCACAGAAGTAATCGAAGGAGGAGCATACAGAATCAAAGACAAGAAGACAGGGATTGACGAGCCAAATCCCTGGAATGTGGCACAGCTCGGCGTTTCTACGCCTAGGTGTCGAAAATATAGTCCTCCTTTGTAAAGCTTCAATGTACTGAAACGCCCACGAGTTTTCGACGCACTCTTTTCTTTTTCGGGGCACCGAGTGGGGCCGGGAAAGGTTTTTAATGAGGCGGGCTCGTGGTGCTGCAATATAATAAAGATAGTGGAATTATATATCTTCTTCTCGACAAGATCAGAGGTTTTCCCCTACATGATACAATATATATATAAACACAGTATCGACAAATACAAAAGGAGCATCCGGCCTTGGTAAAAATACCTCGCCAAAATAAAAAGAGATACAGACAAAATAGTGATCAACAAAAGACTCGAGGGCTTACACCCACAAAAATAGTATATAGTGTATATTATCTTGCCTTGGGACAACCTCGCATTATAATAAACAAAAGACACTGCAATCAAAACGCCCGGGGGCTTGGCGATAAAAATAAAATACAATGACTTTACAATATAGCTCGTCTATACAGGATACAAAGTTCGGAATAAATGTCAAGGATTCCCCAATATATTATCTACGGTTAAGCGCTCGTTAGTGACAGCGCGAGTACTATGCTCAGCATAGCTACCCTTCACGAAGAATTCGGAATCCATCCGAAGAAGTTCATCCATCATATCTTCAGCAACAGGAGTAACTATGTCATCATACTTGCCGAAGTTTCTCTTCCTCTTCGACATCTTCTCCAGGCACTTTGGGACAATTTGCCCTACATCTAACTTCGGGTAGCAAATCTTTATCATGATCATCGCAAACCTTGCACCAGCAGCTAGTTGGGCTCGTACAAAGCCGTGGATGCGAGGAGCATCTCGAAATTTGTCCATCAATGCAGGAAGGGTCTCTGGCATCTTATTGCGAGGAAACATGGTACCATACACCAGAGACAAAGTCCTTGTACAGAAGTCAAGATATTCGCGAACCTGAAGTGCACGATCTTGAAATCTCACGATTTGGCGGGTCCGCTCAGGTGTACCCCAAAAAGTCGATCCGTGTTCATGTGCAAGCCGAAGGAGAACATTGGAACGAGCCTCGACACGTTCATCTTCAGTTATAGGATCCAAAAAAGCACCTATGGTTTCATAAAACAATTCGGTGGGCAATGAGGAGGCAAGCAGCAAAGGAAACGAAGAAGCGAGATAAAGACAATGAAACTTACCCGCCATATCCAAGCTAGCATCTGTTAGCAGCTGCAGCATAGAATTCTCTCGAGATGCAGCCGCACTAGCTTCAGCAACAGCAGCATCCCTTTCAGCCATGGCATCCTGAACTTGTTGAAGCGCAACTTTCTCCCTTTGTGAAGATTCTCGAGATTGTTCCATCAGCATAAGCGATTGTTTCTTCAAGGACTGAAGTTGTTGTCGAAGTTCTTGCAAGTCTTCCGACAAAGGTATGCTGGAAGACCCTTCAAGGAAATTGTCGTTGTTTCTTACTTT
Organism: Lolium multiflorum; assembly: GCA_030979885.1. Lineage (NCBI taxonomy): Eukaryota > Viridiplantae > Streptophyta > Magnoliopsida > Poales > Poaceae > Lolium > Lolium multiflorum. Next base: position 44,731 of record JAUUTY010000683.1, on the reverse strand, counting down.
CTTCGACAAAGAAGACGCGGGGGCAGCATCGGGAGGAGAAGAATTTGTTGAGTAATTATCAAAAATCAACTGGAACAAGAAAAACTCCGAATCAAAGATAGCACCAAAAGAAATTTCATTGATTGCAGAATATTTACATAGCCATTACAAAAGAAGTTCTCCTAGGGGACTGGTAGAGAATTTGTCGCCAAGACCAGAATGGCGACAACAACAAAAGAAGTACAGAAAGCAAAAACTAGACCTCCGGCCTTGAAGAGCTGGGAGTTGAAGATGGCTTAATCCCAAGATAAGCGAGGATCCTCTTCGTGTTGAGCTTTGCCGCCTTGATCAAGGATCGCCATTTTGTGTGCTCTATTTGCTCCGTGTCGCCAACTTTAGCCCAGTCAACGTCTTGTTGACTGTCAGCAACTAGGGCAACAGTGCTTTCCACGGCGACCTTCATGTTCTCATGGCGCATCTTCAGCCCAAGATCTTCGGGAGGATTAAAACACTTGGCAAGGCCAAGGAAAGTTGCGGGCTCCTCTTTCTTCGGGAAGAAGTAGGGGAAAAGCTTCGACAACCCCGCCCTGGCTTCATCCATGCCTTCACGTGCTTCCGTCCCATGAAACTCAAGGAACGACATGGCGTCAAGAAGAGCATCGTTGTCGGGATCCTCAAGTTCAAATTCTTGTGAGGTCCTATCTGACAACATAAAAATAGAAATTTTTGTCAACAAATAAGTGCGAAAAAGGGAAAACAAAAGAGTATACAAATGATGCAAATGCTTACCGACAAAGCGACGACTTTGTGTCTTCATGCGTTTGATGATTGCCGCTTCGCGAGCAGACTGAGCAGTTATATGATCACTCAGTGAAGTTTCGGCATCGTGAAGTCTCTTCCGGAGATCTTCGACACCAGCAGCATCAGCCTTGGCCTTGTCAGCCTCTGCTCGAGCACCAACAGCATCTGATTCAGCCTCTTTTCGAGCCTTTTCACTTTGCTCTAATTGCTGAGCAAGTGAGTTGGCACGTTCATTGGCTTCCGCCAGTTTTTCTACCAAGGAAGATAAATATAGTTAAAACTCTCGACAACAAAGGAGCAAAAGAAAAGAAGCAACAGGAGTAAAGCATTACCTTCAGCTTTACTAGCATATTCACGATACCCGACAAATTGGGTACCGATGCGAAGAAGATCCTTTATCAAAGGCTGTTCAAAAAAGGGGGGATAGAAGGAAATGGCGGTATGAGAAAAATATAATGGTACATAAAAAGCAACAAAAGCAAAAATAAACAATGACAAGGAAGTTGAGAACTTACATCCTCCAAAAGAGGGTTAGAGGAGCTACTCAATTGGAGAGTAGGCTCCGAGGTGATCGCCGTCCTCGCCCTTTTCGACAAAGGGGCTCGGGGGCTTGGAGGAGGAGTAGCAGTGTCGACGTTCTGTCGAGGAGGCGAAGTTTCCTCTCCAACTGCCGTTTCCGAGGCAACTAATGTATGTGACGTGCTCGTGCGAGCAGCCACAACAGCAGTTGGTACTTCTTCTTCATCATCGCTACGAGCAAGTGCCGACGATATATAAAGCAAAATAGACAAGAATCTTCGAGTACAAGTAAGCAAGAAAAAGGATACTTACGAACTGATGAGAGACTCGAGGTATGGATCATAGCCGGCCTTCTGGTGCGAAGGAACAGCTTCGTCAACTTTGGAGGTGCCGGAATCTTCGACATCATCCCTTTTCCTTTTGTTCCTTGGAGAAACAGCAGGAGGAAGAGATTGTGCCGACGCAGTGGCTTCAGAGACATCCTCTTTTTCGTCGGATCCCGCAGATTTTCGAGATTCTGCGGGTTCATTTGTGAAGGAGGGGGCATCTGGTTATCATCAGAGACAACAGCCCTTTCTTCGACCTCCCCACCTTCAGGAAGAGGAGGAAGTGAAACAAGATTGGGATGATCCTGTATAAAAAGAGGGAAAGTTTGTCAGAAGTGAGTAACAACACAAAAAAAACAAGGCGATAAACAAATTACACGACAATATTTACCTTGGGAAGCGCATGGGCGGCGCTGTATGGCTTTACGCGGCAAGTGGATGGGATGGAGTCTTTCTTCTTGAGAGAAGAAATCCTACGGATAAGTCTATCCAAATCCTTAACTTCCAAATTTATCGACAGGCGATCTGCATCTTCATCGCCGAGTGTAATTCCGAAAGGGTTTTTGCGAGCGAAGAGGCCGCACCCTAGTTCTAAGGAAGTATGCGTAATCTGGATGCTGATAATTCTTTTCCACGAGTATTTTGTAACTCATGGATACGAGTCATCAGGGCCTCTGTCGAAGTCCTTTCTTCCTCGGTAGCTTCTGCGTCCCAAGAACGGCGGCGAAGGATTTTCTCGCACCGTCAAAAGGAGGAATATTATCCTCGAGGCAGCCATCGTTTTCTTCGCGAATGTACAACCACTTCTTGCGCCATCCTTGAACGGAGTGGAGTTTGACGTCGAAATAGTTGACAGAGGAGCGAACAGAAATAACAACGCCGCCTATATTATAGGCGACATTGGCAGAGCCATTACGGCGACAAAGAAAATGCGCTTCCATAATGCCCGGTTAGGCTGGACACCAAGGAAGGCCTCGCAAAGAGTGATAAAGATAGAAATATGAAGGATAGAGTTGGGTGTGAGGTGGTGAAGTTGGAGACCATAAACATAAAGAAGTCCCCGAAGAAAAGGATGAATGGGGGTGGAAAGACCACGGATAAGATGATCAACGAAACTTACCCGATACCCCATTGGAGGGGATGGGTAGCTCTCTTCACTGGGAAAGCACACAGCTTTGGGTTTCTTGGTAATCCCCAGTTTCTTCATCAGGTTGAGGTCTTGGTTGGTGATCTTGGACCTCTCCCACTCCGCCGCTCCCAGATCCGCGCGGCCATCGAGAGTCGGGTGCTGTGCTGGTTAGACGACGCGGTGGCATCAACAATGGCAATGAAGAACAGCTGCGAAGAGAAAAGCTTTGGGAGCAGTGGAGCGCAAGGGGAGATTTCGCAGAGGAGAGCAGAGAACGGCGCGAGCGGAAGTGCTCAAGGAAGAAGAAGGGGATCTTATATAGAGGTGCGGTGAACCGACGGAACCGTTGGATGAAGAAAGAATGCAGGAGATGATTACCACGTGGCAACAAGGGCAAATTAGTATTTCAACATTGACGAGGTTACAGAACGTGCGCCAGAAAAGCGGAGGACGTGTGTCCCCCACTTGCACGACGTGTCAACGTGGTGAGAAAAATGGACCCACGAAGCAGAAAAATTTCGGCTATTCATAGAGGTGAAGAGATTTTGACAAGGGAAAGTTTGTCGACAAACAAAACAAAAAGAGAATGGCGACAGGGTAAATTATTCGACTACTGGAGCCTTTGATCAAATACAAAGTTTTTGCCCAAATGCTCGGGGGCTACTTTGAAAAATAGAAAATTTCGAGTATGACAATATAGCAATGGCGAGAGCCTATGACCAAATTCAAGAATTTGTTCATAGCCTCCTGGCTACTCCCATCGGAGCTGTCGCGCACCCGATAAATATAAAAATATCGAGAAGGATCATAAATATAGCGGCAAAGGATGCTAATCTGTGGAGCCTACACCCAAGCACAAGTTCTTGGCTGTAGCTCGGGCTACTCCCATCTGAACGTGTTCGCGTGCCCGATGAATTTTTGAAAAAATAAAGAAACAAAAGTGAGTATATTTCGAGTTACACAGATAACTCTACATATACTCCCATCGGGAAGACAAAATAAAGTCATCAAATATGACTCAATAAAATGTGCTATTCCAAAGGCGAAAAGCACTCGACAATATATTCTCGAACGCCAAAGTTGCGATCAATTTTCTGAATGCCGCAAATATGCGAAAAGACCCCAGATCCGTTCTGGGCGTGGCATCGCCAAAGACTGCGCTCTGCTACTTTTATCCGTATCAACGGATACGAAGAAAAATCCTAACGGACGCGTTAGGTACCCGATAAATTTGACTAGGACTCGACAGAATGGTAAGACCTAAGCGGCACTGTCGAAGTTTACACCGATCCCAGATCATGTCCGGACGTGATCTTGAAGTAGGTTTTGCGGATTGCCACTAGAGCAGTTAACTAGTACTGATCCGTCGGATGAACTAGCCCCAACTACCATTATCCTGTACAATATAGAATTTTATGTGAAATATGGGTAAAAGCTCTCGAACAAAAATAAACGGGAGAGATTTTCCCCGATTCTACGATTCAAGCAAAATCTCGGCTACCGACATAGGCACCCCAAATGGGCCTGCCATAGATAGTACCCGGGATTTACTGAAGGCCCACTATCCGAAGAATAAGAAGATTCGGAGCCCAAGATGTATTAAGGAAAGCTAGAGTTGTAATAGGAAGTATTATTCTAATTTCGGAACGAGTTAGAAACCGTCCCGGACTCTGAACTTGTACAATACGAAACCCTCGGCTCCACCTCCTATAAGGGGGAGTCGAGGAACAAAGAAAGGATCGAATCTACTGTCAACATAACCCTAGTTTTCATAATCGCCGAGTACTTTTCGCCTAAACCTTCGAGATCTACTTGCCCTCTACTTCTAGCAAAACCCTAGTCTACAATCTGTAGGCATTGACAAGTTAATCCTTTGTCAGGGACAACATGGACAACAGATAATGGACTCCTCTTTAATGCATAAGCATGTAGCAACAATTATTATTCTCATATGAGATTGAGGATATATGTCCAAAACTGAAACTTCCACCATGATTCATGGCTTTAGTTAGCGGCCCAATGTTCTTCTCTAACAATATGCATGCTCCAACCATTAAGGTGGTAGATCTCCTTACTTCAGACAATATGGACATGCATAGCAACTCACATGATATTCAACAAAGAATAGTTGATGGCGTCCCCGGAAGCATGGTTATCGCACAACAAGCAACTTAATAAGAGATAAAGTGCATAAGTACATATTCAATACTACGATAGTTTTAAGGCTATTTTGTCCCATGAGCTATATATTGCAAAGGCGAATGATGGAATTTTAAAGGTAGCACTCAAGCAATTTACTTTGGAATGGCGAGAAATACCATGTAGTAGGTAGGTATGGTGGACACAAATGGCATAGTGGTTGGCTCAAGGATTTTGGATGCATGAGAAGTATTCCCTCTCGATACAAGGTTTAGGCTAGCAAGGTTATTTGAAGCAAACTCAAGGATGAACCGGTGCAGCAAAACTCACATAAAAGACATATTGTAAACATTATAAGACTCTACACCGTCTTCCTTGTTGTTCAAAACTCAATACTAGAAATTATCTAGACCTTAGAGAGACAAATATGCAAACCAAATTTTAGCAAGCTCTATGTATTTCTTCATTAATGGGTGCAAAGTATATGATGCAAGAGCTTAAACATGAGCACAACAATTGCCAAGTATCACATTGTCCAAGACATTTTAGAATTACTACATGTAGCATTTTCCAATTCCAACCATATAACAATTTAACGAAGAAGTTTCAACCTTCGCCTTGAATATTATGAGCAAAGCCTAAGGACATATTTGTCCATATGCAACAGCGGAGCATGTCTCTCTCCCACACAAAGAATGCTAGGATCCAACTTTATTCAAACAAAAACAAAAACAAAAACAAACCGACGCTCCAAGCAAAGTACATAAGATGTGGTTGAATAAAAATATAGTTTCAGGGGAGGAACCTGATGATGTTGTCGATGAAGAAGGGGATGCCTTGGGCATCCCCAAGCTTAGACGCTTGAGTCTTCTTAGAATATGCAGGGGTGAACCACCGGGGCATCCTCAAGCTTAGAGCTTTCACTCCTCTTGATCATAGTATATCATACTCCTCTCTTGATCCTTGAAAACTTCCTTCACCAAACTTCAAGCAAACTCATTAGAGGGTTAGTGCACAATAAAAGTTTACATGTTCAGAGGTGGCACAATCATTCTTTACACTTCTGGACATTGCATAAAGCTACTGGACATTAATGGATCAAAGAAATTCATCCAACATAGCAAAAGAGGCAATGCGAAATAAAAGGCAGAATCTGTCAAAACAGAACAGTTCGTAAAGACGAATTTTAAAATGGCACCAGACTTGCTCAAATGGAAAAACTCAAAACTAATGAAAGTTGCGTACATATCTGAGGATCACTCACGTAAATTGGCATAATTTTCTGAGTTTCCTACAGAGAAATAGGCCCAGATTCGTGACAGCAAAGAAATCTGTCTCTGCGCAGTAATCCAAATCTAGTATGAACCTTACTATAGAGACTTTACTTGGCACAAAAACATGATAAGGAGAGGTTGCTACAGTAGTAAACAACTTCCAAGACTCAAATATAAAACAAAGTGCTGTAGTAAAAACATGGGTTGTCTCCCATAAGCGCTTTTCTTTAACGCCTTTCAGCTAGGCGCAGAAAGTGTATTTCAAGTATTTTCAAGAGATGAAACATCGACATTACCTTGGGCTTTACCCTTACCTTTCTTGTCCTTTTCCTTACTCTTTGGCTTAGGGAATATATGGCTACACCCGGGTGTAGAGGTGAATTTTAAGGTGCCTTCTCTCACGTCTATGACTGCTCCCAATAGTTTCAGCAGGGATCTTCCGAGTGTGATTTGTCCTGTTCCTGCGCATTCAATGACAAGGTAATCAATGGATATTTCTCCCAAGAATGGTTGTATGCACACCCGCAGCTATCCCTTTAGGAATTATAACAGAGTTATCAATAAGAGTTATTCCTTCTCCCCCTTCAGAGAATTCCCAAAGTTTCAATGATTTATGAATACTCTTAGGCATTAGGCAAAATTCAGTCATAATATCACAATTAGCATGAAGAGTTTGGTTACCTATGACAATTTTAATAGTAGGATCCCACAATGAAGGTTCAGAGTTCACTAAAACTTGATCAAGACAGTTACGAATATATCCATAATTTTCATTTAGGCGAGATGCACTTGTTTCAAGAGTGTTTAATCTATTATAAATGCTAATAAGGGCTGAATCAAAGTTATTAGCTGAATCATGTGATGCAACCAACTTCTTTATGGCATTAAAAGCTTGATCCCCATTACAATGAAGGAAATCTCCTCCCACTAGAGCATCCAAGGCATATCTATAGTGAATCATAAGACCAAAATAAAAATTACTAAGGAGCAAACTTAGAGTCATTTGAGGTTCAGTTTTACGATAAGAAGTAAAAATCCTGGACCAAGCATCTTTAAAACTTTCCTCATCCCCTTGTTTAAAAGTAAAAACTAATTCCTCAGGTGAAGAAGTAACAAGTACAGAACTAGACATGATAACAAAAGTAAACTAAATGCAAGTAACTAATTTTTTTTGTGTTTTTGATATAGAGAGCAAGACAGAAATAAAGTAAAACTAGCAACTAATTTTTTGTGTGTTTTGTTTAGGTGCAGCAAACAAAGTAGTAAATGAAATAAAGCAAGACAAAAACAAAGTAAAGAGATTGGGAAGTGGAGACTCCCCTTGCAGCGTGTCTTGATCTCCGGCAACGGCGAAAAAGTGCTTGATGCGCGTAGATGTACACGTCCGTTGGGAACCCCAAGAGGAAGGTATGATGCGCACAGTGGCAAGTTTTCCCTCAGAAAGAAACCAAGGTTTATCGAACCAGGAGGAGCCAAGAAGCACGTTGAAGGTTGATGGTGGCGAAATGTGATGCGGCGCAACACCAGGGATTCCGGCGCCAACGTGGAACCTGCACAACACAACCAAAGTACTTTGCCCCAACGAAACAGTGAGGTTGTCAATCTCACCGGCTTGTAACAAAGGATTAACCGTATTGTGTGGAAGATGATTGTTTGCAAGAAAACGGTAAAACAAGTATTGCAATAAATTGTATGCGATGTAAAGAATAGGACCGTGGTCACCTAGAGGTGTCTCTCCCATAAGATAAAAGCATGTTGGGTGAACAAATTACGGTAGGCAATTGACAAATAGAAAAGGCATAACAATGCATATACATGATATGATAAATATAGTGAGATTTAATTGGGCATTACGACAAAGTACATAGACCGCCATCCAACCGCATCTATGCCTAAAAAGTCCACCTTCAGGTTATCATCCGAACCCCTTTCAGTATTAAGTTGCAAGCAACAGACAATTGCATTAAGTATGGTGCGTAATGTAATCAACAACTACATCCTTAGACATAGAATCAATGTTTTATCCCTAGTGGCAACAGCACAACACAACCTTAGAACTTTCTGTCACTGTCCCAGGTATCAATGAAGGCATGAACCCACTATCGAGCATAAATACTCCCTCTTGGAGTTAAGAGTAAAAACTTGGCCCAGCCTCTACTAATAACGAGAGCATGCAAGATCATAAACAACACATAAATAATAGATTGATAATCACCATAACATAGTATTCTCTATCCATCGGATCCCGACAAACACAACATATAGTATTACGGATAGATGATCTTGATCATGTTAGGCAGCTCACAAGATCAGACAATGAAGCACATAAGGAGAAGACGACCATCTAGCTACTGCTATGGACCCATAGTCCAGGGGTGAACTACTCACTCATCACTCCCGAGCGATCATGGCGATGAAGAGTCCTCCGGAGATGAATCCTCTCCGGCAGGGTGCGGAGGCGATCTCCTGAATCCCCCGAGATGGGATTCGCGGCGGCGGCGTCTCGGAAGGTTTCCGTATCGTGGCTCTCCACCGGGGGTTTCGACTGAGGCTTTAAGTAGGCGGAAGGGCACACGGGGGCCACACGAGGGCCCCACACGCTAGGTCGGCGCGCCGGCCCGGGCCGCGCCGCCCTAGTGTGGCGGCGCTCGTGGCCCCACTTCCTTCCCTCTTCGGTCTTCCGGAAGCTTCGTGCAAAAATAGGACCCGGGCGTTGATTTCGTCCAATTCCGAGAATATTTCCTTACTAGGATTTCTGAAACCAAAAACAGCAGAAAAAAGAATGGCTCTTCGGCATCTTGTTAATAGGTTAGTTCCAGAAAATGCACGAATATGACATAAAGTGTGCATAAAACATGTAGATATCATCAATAATGTAGCATGGAACATAAGAAATTATCGATACGTTGGAGACGTATCATCAACTCACCATTCATCTCGCATAGGTCTGAATGTATGAGCTCTAGTGGTGCCAAGTTTCTTTCCTTCGTAGGCTTGTGAGGCTTGCGTGGCTGTTTTGCTTGCACACAAGCATGGCACTTAGAGCCTTTGACAAAGGTGAATTTCGGAATTAAACTCATATCAGCAAGCCGCGTCATACAACCGAAATTAACATGACAAAGTCGTGAATACCAAACATTAGTCCCATTAGCGCTAGTGCTTACATGGTTCACAACATTATCACAGAAGTCTTCTAGAGAGAAGCGAAACATTCCCTCACATTCATAGCCCTTTCCAACAAACTTTCCATATTTAGACAGTACAACTTTATTGGACTCAAACACCAACTTAAACCCATCTTTCATGAGACGGGAGCCACTAACGAGATTCTTCTTGATAGAAGGGACATGCAGCACGTTCTTCAGTTGCATGATCTTTCCAAGTAAACTTTAGATCTACACCAACACCACGAACATTAGCATGTAACACATTCCCCCTCATTGCGAGGAACCTCGGCCTGATAAGAGGTAAACATGGAGATGTCAGCACACACATGAACATTGGCATTGTATCAACCCACCATTCTGTGGGCTGAAAAACAGAAAGAACAGTAGGTAATATATTACCATACCCTGTAGTTCCTTCCTCCGTGTTACCAATGACCATGTTGACAGAAGTTGAGTTCTGTCCAGCCTGACCTTTCTTTCCTTTGCGTTGTGAACAACGATGAGCCCAATGGCCTATCTCGCCACACACCTAGCAAGGATCTTTCTTCTCCGTTTTCCCCATCTTCTTGAAGTTGGTAGTCTGGGAGACTCCCTTGTTCTTTCCCTTGGACTTGTGGGCATTTTTCTGCACCATATTGGCAGCAGAACGTCCCTCGGTTCCTCCAGTGTGTTTGTCTTTTGCCCTTGCCTTCTCCTCAACATCCAGAGAGCCCATGATATTCTCAACAGAGAACTCATGCCTCTGATGTTTCAGAGAAGTGGCAAAGTTCCTCCATGAAGGGGGAGCTTAGCGACAATGCATCCCGCGACAAACTTGTCCCAGTAGCACACACTTGAGGAGCTCAAATTCCTTTGCCATGATCTCTGTATCTCATGAGCCTGTTCTACTACAGATCGGTTCTCAACCATTCTGTAGTCATTGAACTGCTCCATGGTGTACAGTTCACCTCCGGCATCGGCAGCACCAAACTTAGCGTCTAGTGCATCCCACAGTTCCTTCCCGTTTCGGATGTGCAGATAAGCATCAACCAACTTGTCTCCAAGCACACTTAGGACGGCACCCACAAAGATTACGGTGGAATCCCCGAACGCTTTATCCTCTTTAGGAGTAAGTGGACCTCTGGGAGTACCTTCCGCAACTCGGTGCACGCCCATAGAAGTGAGCCACAAGAGGGTCTTATTCTGCCATCTCTTGAAATGAGAACCCGTAAACGGGCTCGGTTTAAGCGCAGCAGCAAAACCAGACGGTGAAACTTTCCTATGCATATAAGGTTTTTGGATTGTTAGAATATTAGGCAATTTCCGAGTGAGATTAATTACCGAAAGCAACATTACAGATGCACAAGCGTACTTAACCATACACATCAGACTAAGCACATGCATCAGATCTGAACATGAAACAAGTAGCAGTGCAAGGAGAGGAAGAGCACGTACATCGTGACCGGGAAGGTCGCACTAGCAGCACCACCATGGGAATAGTGGATGTCGCCCATGGTGTAGTCGGAGTCATCGAGGAAGCAGTCGAACCGGCGAAGAAGAGCACGAACCGCAACGAGCAGTCGCGCCGAGATGCTCCCCAATACCTTATCGCCCGCCTCCCGGTGCAGGATCTCAACGGACAGGGTTTCGGAGGCCTGCTCTCCCGGACGGTTGTGCACGCAGTCGCCGGGATGTGAAAGACTAGAGAGTAGCGCGGAAAAAGGAACTTCTTCGTGAGAGGAGCAGACTAGAGAGTTCTGGGCATAAGGCTCCAGATCTGTTCTGTCTCCTGGTATAGCCTGGGAGGAGGCAGGGACACGCACCCGACCGCGTTGCCACGCGTAGGAAGCCAGGGACACACGTACCCAACTCAGTTGGTGCACCAAGCAACGAAGGAGGAGGAGTGCGCGAGGGCTCCTTCTATTCTCACTTACTTGGAAGGACTAGAACAGCAACCCTTATATACCACTCCACCTCACTCCCAACTAGCAATGTGGGACTAAACTTTGTCCCCCAAGGCTGTCCCAAGCTGCCAACATGATGGGCCTTGAGGTTTCAGGAACTGTAGACTACATGGGCTGCCTTACTGAGCTGCAACCCACCTACATTCAACACTAAGTTGCCATTGGAAGGGATGTGTAAACTACGATGGTACTTACTTCCAGTTTTCATCCTGAATTTAAAGTTGCTTCTATGAGCTTAGAATCATAAATATAATTTCCCCGTCTCTTGTCTACCCATTGGGTGCACAAGTGACAAGCAGGTGTGGATCTCATCATAAACACAATAAACCGGCTCAAGTTAGTTGACCAAGATCAAGTGAAGAATGATTTGTTATGGAGACAATACATTTAAGATTATAAAGAACATGGTACAAACATGATGCAACAACGTTAAGGTTCACAAAGCAGTAGCACAAAGCCTGTTTAAGCTGCTATAAATTATATCACAGGTGCAAGAATTTCATTAATACATATATAAATTTGATTACAGATTAAAAGAACCTTATCAAAACCTCCAAGAACATAGTTATATATATCAAGTCAGCACAAACTAAAGGTCCCTGCCCGTTGTAAAATAAAATAGCCGCCTCATGCCTAGGAGCATTACATATATCAATAATTGAACAGCTGAGCATCTCAAATAATTCAATGTTCTGATCACGCACATCATTCTGAAAATCATGAGCCTGTTTCCATCTGACAGAGCCTGCCTGTGTATCTTCAGAAACAAAGGATCTCAGACAATTGCTCTCATTTATCACACTGTTCCATTTAATGACATCCACATGTCAATTTTCCACCTTCTCTTTACCCTAATTTGTGCAATGACATATGACGCAATAAAAATATATACCCACAAAGCCAGGCATCTGTCAATGATAAGCCTAATGACAAATAATACTGGAATGCAGGGAGGATAACTTGCCTATTGTCAACACCCGGATTTTTAAGTCCAGATGCCTATTATGCCATTCATCGCAATCCCAGGAATATTGTTTTTGCGAGACATAATAGATTGATATCACAACACATCATTCATTACAACACATAATTGTCTTACATAGAGGGATCACATGATCCAGTCTTAATACATCATATTGGATCTAGAGATCCTATTACAAAACACATAGCGGAAGCGAAGTAATTGTTGCGGTCCATCTATTCCACATGCAACTGTTGACGTGGAGTGATCCTAGTTGTCGTAGACGTCCTGTGTCCATCCTCCTCATCTGTTGTTTCTTCATAGTCGGCCATTGAATAGCCAGGGACAAAGCCATGAGTACTTTAAAGTACTCGCAAACTAATACTAAGGTAAGCACTATCAACTATAGTAAAGGGTGCTAAGCTCTAAGTTTATTTGCATAAAGCCAATTTTATTTCATAAGCATTTAGTAAAAGCCTCTTCATTTGCTAACTAACTCAAGTGGAACATTAGTGTCATTCCCACAACTCGTGTGATTCAAGTCAAATTCACCATTCACCTTTCAAGTTCAAGTCACAGTCATATGCCATATTTTTAAAAATGGTCTGATGACGGAATAGTATGGCCTTTCCAATCGTCTGTAACCGTGGACACGACTATTCGAATAGTTCTACACTCTGCAGAGGTCGTACACTTGTGCCACAACATTTGCAATAGTCAGGTTAACGGGCCCTGATTTATCACACTCCGTGTGCGGACTACCAACCATAACCTTTCACTTACATACCCTAGTATAGGCACCTCTCCCCATGAGCTTGGCCTCCCGGGAAGACAAACCGTCAGCCTGGGAACTGCACAGGGCCTGGGCCGGAAAATTCACCTCATTCAAGTCATTTCACATCAGTTCACATTTCAATTGGAGGCAGCCTTGGCATAACCCCGATGACGCTTGTTTAGAGGGAACCCATACTAAGATACATAAACTTCCAGTTAAGCCCTTACCCATAATCAGGTATTGTGGGGGTACTTGTAAAATTGGAATGGTATCGCATCCGAACCCAACCATCAGCTTTTGTAAAGTTCACCATGTCATTCACAAGTCACATTCACCTTCAAAATCTTTCAATAGAATGACTCATCATCCCAAGGTTTTCCAAAGTCATTTCATTTCACAAGTTCCCATCTAGAGTAGTCAATTTTATTTGTTAGCACTAGCAACTAGTCAGGAGGGGTGCTAACTAGCTTTGATTGTTCTAGGCTAACTTTGATACTCTTGTAGTACTCTATCTCTAGACCAAAGTTAACTATAAAAGCAAGTTATAATAATCAAAGTAAAAGTTTGTAAGAATAAAACTTGGGATGGGGTCATGAAGCATAAAGTAATTGGTGAGTGTGCCTTGCTCTAGTAGAGCTTTGCACTTTGCAAGAATATTAGCTTGCCTTGGTGTTGTGGTCGAAGTTCTCTTCTTCTTCTTGGTAGAAAACCTCCTCCTCTTGATAGTCTCTGGTACTAGCGTCTATAAACGAGTACGAGGATACAATCACCAAACAATACTTGAGGGCTAGACTAATCACACAAAAGGTTCACACAAGCTATTCTAGCATCACCATATTATTATCATGTTGGTTGACTTTGTTTTCTTTTAAATAAAAATAATTTCCTCTCATTACAAATATTAATTAGGGTTTCTATTTAATTCTTGGGAGAAATGATTTCCTCTCATTGAATGTTGCTAAGATTTAATTTCCTCATATGATAATATATGAACTCAGGTTGACCAAGGTCAACACTTCATCATCATCATTTGGGAAAATGATTTAAATGAGGTGAGGTACCTCATGCATTTTAATCCTAACATGGTAATGATTTAATATCCACAAGTGAGCAATTATGAGACCAAGCAACAAGGGTCATCACATTACTTCATACCACTTGGGAATATGATTTAAATGAGGTGCTACACCTCATAGATTTAAAATCCTAAATTTTGAAATAATTTAAATGGGCTAGTATTGACTACATATCCAATTTTGGATTCTAGCCCATGATCATATGAAGCAACCATATCATGTTTTTACATAAACAATTAGAGTATTTGAATTGTGATTTATGAGAATTTGAATCACCTCAAAATAGTTTATGGTTGATTTTAAATAATTATTTGAAGTTTGAAAAGTTATACTATTGTGATTTTTACTATTCCAATTCTATAATAGATCTAGGGTTCAAACCAGTGGGGTTGGATGGAGCTTTTCATAAGCTTTCCAACAACATCAAATTCACTGAATTTGGTTGAGCCGATTTGAAGTTATTCAATTTTTATCACAGCACCAGTATTGAAATTTACTGAAACGATTTAATTTAGATTTGAAAAACTGGGCTAGGCGGGAAATGCTAATGGGCCGCAGAGGGGTTAAACGGGCCAGCCCAGCGGCCACGCTGACGAGCGGGGTGACGGCGGGGTCCACTGTCACTGATACGTCTCCAACGTATCGATAATTTCTTATGTTCCATGCTACATTATTGATGATATCTACATGTTTTATGCACATTATATGTCGTATTTACGCATTTTCTGGAACTAACCTATTAACAAGATGCGAAGAGCTAGTTGCTGTTTTCTGCTGTTTTTGGTTTCAGAAATCCTAGTAACGAAATATTCTCGGAATTGGACGAAATCAACGCCCGTGGTCCTATTTTTGCACGAAGCTCCGAAGACCGAAAGGATAACGAAGTGGGCGACGAGGCGCCGCCAGGCCGGCGCGGCCGGCTGGGCCCGCGCCGCCCTGTGTGGGGCCCCGTGCCGCCCTGACCTACCCTTTCGCCTACTTAAAGTCTCAAAGTCGCGAAACCCCGAGTACCGAGGCCACGATGCGGAAAACCTTGCGAGCCGCCGCCGTGAATCCCATCTCGGGGATTGAGGAGATCGCCTCCGGCACCCTGCGGAGAGGGATCATCCCTGGAGACTCTTCATCGCCATGATCGCCTCCGAGAGATGAGTGAGTAGTTCGCCCCCTGGACTATGGGTCCATAGCGGTAGCTAGATGGTCGCTTCTCCTAATTGTGCTTCATTGTTGGATCTTGTGAGCTGCCTAACATGATCAAGATCATCTATCGTAATACTATATGTTGTGTTTGTCGGGATCCAATGAATAGAGAATACTATGTTATGGTGATTATCAATCTATTGTTTATGTGTTGTTTATGATCTTGCATGCTCTCCGTTATTAGTAGAGGCTGGCCAAGTTTACTCTTAACTCCAAGAGGAGTATTTATGCTCGATAGTGGGTTCATGCCTTCATTGAATCTGGGCAGTGACAGTTCTAAGGTTGTGTTGTGTTGTTGCCACTAGGGATAAACATTGATTCTATGTCTAAGGATGTAGTTATTGTTTACATTACGCACTTAATGCAATTGTCCGTTGCTTTGCAACTTAATATTGAAAGGTTTGGATGATAACCTGAAGGTGGACTTTTTAGGCATAGATGCGGTTGGATGGCGGTTTATGTACTCTGTCGTAATGCCCAATTAAATCTCACTATATTTATCATATCATGTATATGCATTGTTATGCCCCTTTTCTATTTGTCAATTGCCCGACTGTAATTTGTTCACCCAACATGCTTTTATCTTATGGGAGAGACACCTCTATAGAACTGTGGACCCCGGTCCTATTCTTTACATCGCTACAATCTACCTGCACTTGTTTACTGTTTCTTTGCAAACAATTATCTTCCACACAATACGGTTAATCCTTTGTTACAGCAAGCTGGTGAGATTGACAACCTCACCGTTTCGTTGGGGTAAAGTACTTTGGTTGTGTTGTGCAGTTCCACGTTGCGCCGGAATCCCTGGTGTTGCGCCGCATCACATTTCGCCACCATCAACCTTCAACGTGCTTCTTGGCTCCTCCTGGTTCGATAAACCTTGGTTTCTTTCTCGAGGGAAAACTTGCCGCCGTGCGCATCATACCTTCCTCTTGGGGTTCCCAACGAACGTGTGAGTTACACGCCATCAAGCTCTTTTTTGGCGCCGTTGCCGGGAGATCAAGACACGCTGCAAGGAGTCTCCACTTCTCAATCTCTTTACTTTGTTTTTGTCTTGCTTTATTTTGTTACTACTTTGTTTGCTGCACCTAAACAAAACACAAAAAAAATTAGTTGCTAGTTTTACTTTATTTCCTGTCTTGCTCTCTATATCAAAAACACAAAAAAATTAGTTACTTGCATTTAGTTTACTTTTGTTATCATGTCTAGTTCTGTACTTGTACTTCTTCACCTGAGGAATTAGTTTTTACTTTTAAACAAGGGGATGAGGAAAGTTTTAAAGATGCTTGGTCCAGGATTTTTACTTCTTATCGTAGAACTGAACCTCAAATGACTCTAAGTTTGCTCCTTAGTAATTTTTATTTTTTTCTTATGATTCGCTATAGATATGCCTTGGATCATTGTAATGGGGATCAAGCTTTTAATGCCATAAAGAAATTGGTTACATCACATGATTCAGCTAATAACTTTGATTCAGCCCTTATTAGCATTTATAATAGATTAAACACTCTTGAAACAAGTGCATCTCTCCTAAATGAAAATTATGGATATATTCGTAACCGCTTGATCAAGTTTAAGTGAACTCTGAACCTTCATTGTGGGATCCTACTATTAAAATTCAGGTAACCAGACTGTCGTATTAATTGTGATATTATGACCAATTTGCCCAATGCCTACAGGTTCAGCAAATCATTGAAACTTTGGAATTCGCTGAAGGGGGAGAAGGAATAACTCTTATTGATAACTCGTTATAATTCCTAAAGTGATAGCTGTGGTGTATACAAACTGGCTCTGGGAGAATAATATCCACTGATTACCTGTCATTGAACGCGCAGGAATGTTATTAAATCACACTCTAAGATCCCTCACAAACTAAGCACATAATGAGAGAAGGCACTTTGCACCCACCTCTACACTCGGGTGTAGCCATATATTCCCTAAGCCAAAGAGTAAGAAAGAGGACAAGAAAGGTAAGGGTAAAGCCCAAGGTAATGTCGATGTTTCATCACTTGATAATACTTGATTTGCACTCTCTGCGCCTAGCCGAAAGGCGTTAAAGAAAAGCGGTTTTAGGAGATAACCCATGTTTTTACTACAGTACTTTGTTTCATATTTGAGTCTTGGAAGTTTTTCACTACTGTAGCAACCTCTCATCATGTTGTGCCAAGTAAAGTTTCTATGCTAAAGTTGATGTTATATTTGGGATCGCTGCGCAGAAACAGCATTGCTGTCTGTCACGAATCTGGGCACAAGTCTCTGTAGAAAATTCTAAAAATTCTGCCAATTTACGAGCGTGATCCTCAGGTATATACGCAACTTTCATTAGTTTTGAGTTTTTCCATTTGAGCAAGTCTGGTGCCATTTTAAATTCGTCTTTACACTGTTCTCTTTTTGACAGATTCTGCCTTTATTTCACGCATTGCCGTATTTGCTATGTTGGATGAATTTCTTGATCCATTAATGTCCAGTAGCTTTGTGCAATGTCCAAAAGTGTTAAGAGAATGATTGTGTCACCTCTGAATATGTGAATTATTAATTGTGCACTAACCTCTAATGAGTTTGCTTGAAGTTTGGTGTGAAGGAAGTTTTCAAGGGTCAAGAGAGGAGTATGATATACTATGATCAAGAGGAGCGAAAGCTCTAAGCTTGGGGATGCCCCCGTGGTTCACCCCTGCATATTTTAAGAAGACTCAAGCTGCCTAGCGTCTGGGGATGCCCAAGGCATCCCCTTTCTTCATCGACAACATCATCAGGTTCCTCCCCTGAAACTATATTTTTATTCAATCACATCTTGTGTTCTTTACTTGAAGCGTCAGTTTGTTTTTGTTTTTGTTTTTGTTTGAATAAAATGGATCCTAGCATTCACTTTGTGGGAGTAGAGACACTCCGCTGTTGCATATGGACAAATATGTCCTTAGGGGCTTTACTCATAATGTTCTATGCTAAGTTTCTTCTTCGTTAAATTGTTATATGGTTGAATTGGGAAATGCCATGTAGTAATTCTAAATGTCTTGGATAATGTGATACTTTGCAATTGTTGTGCTCATGTTTAAAGCTCTTGCATCATATACTTTGCACCCATTAATGAAGAAATACATAGAGCTTGCTAAAATTTGATTTGCATATTTGGTCTCTCTAAGGTCTAGATAATATCTAGTATTGAGTTTTGAACAACAAGGAAGACTATGTAGAGTCTTATAATGTTTAAAATATGTCTTTTATGTGAGTTTTACAACCGTTTCATCCTTGAGTTTGCTTCAAATAACCTTGGCTAGCCTAAACCTTGTATCTAGAGGGAATACTTCTCATGCATCCAAATCCTCGAGCCAACCACTATGCCATCATTTGTGTCCACTATATCTACCTACTACATGGTATTTCTCCGCCATTCCAAAGTAAATTGCTTGAGTGCTACTTTTTCAATCATTCGCCTTTGCAATATATAGCCCATGGGACAAAATAGCCTAAAAACCATTGTGGTATTGAATATGTACTTCAGGCACTTTATCTCTTATTAAGTTGCTTGTTGTGCGATAACCATGCTTCTCGGGAACCGTCATCAACTATTCTTTGTTGAGTATCATGTGAGTTGCTATATGTCCGTCTTGTCAAGCAGAGTGATCTACCACCTTGTTACTAAGTATGCATATTGTTAGAGAAGAACATTGGGTCGTTAACCAAAGCCATGAATCATGGTGGAAGTTTCGGGCTTGGACATATATCCTCAATCTCATATGAGAATAATAATTGTTGCTACATGCTTATGCATTAAAGAGAGTCCATTATCCGTTGTCCATGTTGTCCCGGTGATGGATGTCTAAGTTGGAGAATAATCAAAAGCTAGAAATCCAAAATGCGAAGTTTTCTCCTTAGACCTTTGTATATATGCTGCATGGAGGTACCCCTTGTGACACTTGGTTGGAAACATGTGCATTGCAATGATCCCGGTAGTCCAAGCTAAGTAGGACAAGGTGCGGGCACTATTAGTATACTATGCATGAGGCTTGCAACTTGTAAGATATAATTTACATAACTCATATGCTTTATTTACTACCGTTGACAAAATTGTTTCATGTTTTTCAAATAAAAGCTCTAGCACAAATACAAGCAATTGATGCTTTCCTCTTGAAGGACCTTTTCTTTTACTTTTATTGTTGAGTCAGCTTTTACCTATCTCTCCACCTCAAGAAGCAAACACTTGTGTGAACTCGTGCATTGATTCCTACATACTGTGATATTGCACTTGTTATATTACTTTACATTGACACTATCCATGAGATATACATGTTATAAGCTGAAAGCAACCGCTGAAACTTAATCTTCCTTTGTGTTGCTTCAACACCTTTACTTTGATTTATTGCTTTATGAGTTAACTCTATGCAAGACTTATTGATGCTTGTCTTGAAGTACTATTCATTCATTCACATGTTTACAAATAGTATGATCATGATTATGATGGCATGTCACTTTCAGAAATTATTTGTGTTATCGTTTACCTGCTTTCGGGACGAGTTAATCCAAGCTTGGGGATGCCGATACGTCCAACGTATCGATAATTTCTTTATGTTCCATGCTACATTATTGATGATATCTACGTTTTATGCACATTATAAGGCTCAGAGCTAATATTTTCCTAGGGAACCAACTGCATTAACAAGATGCCGAAGAGCCAAAGGTTTAAGTCATTGCTTTTGGTTTCCAGAATCCTAGTAAATCTTAAACATTCTCGAATTGGACGAAATCAACGCCCAGGGTCCTATTTTTGCACGAAGCTTCCAGAAGACCGAAAGGATAACGAAGTGGGGCGACGAGGCGCCGCTTTCACGCCGTAGTCGCGCGCGCTGTAGCTGGGCCCGCGCCGCCGGTGTGTGGGGCCTCGTGCCGCCCTTGACCTACCCTTTTCGCCTACTTAAAGCCTCCGTCACAACCCCCGCATCGAGAGCCACGATACTAAAACCCATCGAGACGCGCGCCGCGAATCCCGATCCCGGGATTCCAGAGATCGTCCGCACTCCCCGCCGTGAGAGGGGATTCATCTCCCGGAGGACTCTTCATCGCCATGATCGCTCCGGGAGTGATGAGGAAGTTCACTCCCACCAGGGGTCCACAGTAAAGAGCTAGATGGTCGTCTTCTCCTAATTGTGCTTCATTGCTGGATCTTGTGAGCTGCCTAACATGACGCCACGTCTCCAACGTATCGATAATTTCTTATGTTCCATGCTACTTTATTGATGATACCTACATGTTTTATGCACATTATATGTCATATTTTTGCATTTTCTCGAACTAACCTATTAACAAGATGCCAAGAGCCAGCTTGTTGCGTCATTAAGCTTTTGTTTCGAAATCAGTAAGGAAATATTTCCTTAATTGACGAAACTTTCGCCCAGGGTCCTATTTTTGGCACGAAGCGCTTCCTGAAGACCGAAGAGATAACGAAGTGGGGCCACGAGGCAGCCGTGGGCTAGGGCGAGTGCCCAGCTCTGGGTCGCGCCGCCCGCCCCGGGTACCCCCCGTGTGGCCCCCCGCGCTGACCTTCCGCCTACTTAAAGTCTCCGTCGCGAAACCCCAAAGATCGAGGGCCACATACCTTGAAACCTCCAGACGCCGCGTCGCGAATCCCATCTCTGGGGATTCAGGAGATCGCCTTCCGCACTCGCCGAGAGGGATTCATCTCCCTGAGGACTCTACACCGCCATGGTCGTCCGAGT
Source organism: Lolium multiflorum (assembly GCA_030979885.1). Classification (NCBI taxonomy): domain Eukaryota; kingdom Viridiplantae; phylum Streptophyta; class Magnoliopsida; order Poales; family Poaceae; genus Lolium; species Lolium multiflorum. The sequence continues at coordinate 23,734 of JAUUTY010000683.1, read as the reverse complement.
GATGAGTGAGTAGTCCCACCCCCGGACCATGGGTCCATAGCAGTAGCTAGATGGTCGTCTTCTCCTTCTTGTTGTGCTTCATTGTTGGATCTTTGTGAGCTGCCTAACATGATCAAGACTATCCTGCAATACTATATGTTGTGTTTGTCGATCCGATGGATAGAGAATACTATGTTATGGTGATTATCAATCTATTGTTTATGTGTTGTTTATGATCTTGCATGCTCTCCGTTATTAGTAGAGGCTCTGGCCAAGTTTGTACTCTTAACTCCAAGAGGGAGTATTTATGCTCGATAGTGGGTTCATGCCTCCATTAAATCCGGGACAGTGACATAAAGTTCTAAGGTTGTGATGTGTCGTTAGCCACTAGGGATAAAACATTGATGCTATGTCTGGGGATGTAGTTGTGATTACATTACGCACTATACTTAATGCAATTGTCCTGTTGCTTAGCAACTTAATACCGAATGGGGTTCTGATGATAACTTGAAGGTGGACTTTTTAGGCATAGATGCAATGGATGGCGGTTCATGTACTTGTAATGCCCAATTAAATCTCACCATATTTATCATATCATGTATATGCATTGGTATGCCTTTCTCTATTTGTCAATTGCCCGATCCCGTAATTTGTTCACCCAACATGCTTATCTTATGGGAGAGACAATTCTAGTGACTTGGGACCCCGGTCCTATTCTTTACATATATAGCTACTGTAATTGTGTTTTACTATTTTCTATGTAAACATCTTCCACTCGATACGTTTAACCCTTTTTACAGAAGCCGGTGAGATTGACAACCTCACTGGGCTTCGTTGGGGCAAAGTACTTTGGTTTTGCTGTGCGCATTCCACGCTGGCTGCCGAATCCCCGGTGTTGCGCCGCATCACATTTGGCGACCATCAACCTTCAACGTGCTTCTTGGCTCCTCCTCGTTCGATTAAACCTTGGTTTCTTTCGGGGAAACTTGCCACCGTGCGCATCATACCTTCCTCTTGGGGTTCCCAACCTGACGGTACATTTACGCGCAAGCTATTTTCCGGCGCCGTTGTCGGGGAGATCAAGACACGCTCCGCAAGGGGAGTCTCCACCTCTCAATCTCTTTACTTTGTTTTTGTCTTGCTTTATTTTATTTACTACTTTGTTTGCTGCACCTAAACAAAACACAAAAAAATTAGTTGCTAGTTTTACTTTGTTTACTGTCTTGCTCTCTATATCAAAAACACAAAAAATTTAGTTACTTGCATTTACTTTATCTAGTTTGCTTTATTTACCGTTGCTAAAATGAATACCCCTGAAAATACTAAGCTGTGTGACTTCACAAATGCAAATAATAATGATTTCCTATGCACACCTATTGCTCACCCTGCTACTACAGCAGAATTCTTTGAAATTAAACCTGCTTTACTAAATTGGTTATGAGAGATCAATTTTCTGGTGTTAGTTCTGATGATGCTGCCGCCCATCTCAATAATTTTGTTGAACTTTGTGAAATGCAAAAGTATAAAGATGTAGATGGTGATATTATTAAATTGAAAGTGTGTCCTTTCTCATTAAGAGGAAGAGCTAAAGATTGGTTGCTATCTTTGCCTAAGAATAGTATTGATTCATGGACTAAATGCAAGGATGCTTTTATTGGTAGATATTATCCCCCCGCTAAAATTATATCTTTGAGAAGTAGCATAATGAATTTTAAACAATTAGATACTGAAAATGTTGTTCAAGCATGGGAGAGAATGAAAACTTTGGTAAAGAATTGCCCAACCCATGGACCGACTACTTGATGATCATCCAAACCTTCTATGACTAAATTTTTCTTCGCTTAATTTATTGGATTCAGCTGCTGGAGGTACCTTTTATGTCCATCACATTGGGGCGGCTACAAAACTTTTGATGATATGATGATAAATTACTCTGAATGGCACACTTTAAAGAGCTCCACAAGGTAAGAAGGTAAATTCGTTGAAGAAACCTCTTCTTGAGTGATAAGATTGATGTGATGATGTCTATGCGAATGGTAGATCTAATGTTAATCCAAATAATGTTCCTTTAGTCTTGGTTGCTCAGAAGAAAATGTTGATGTGAATTTCATTAAAAATAATAATTTCAACAACAATGCTTATAGGAACAACTCTAGTAATAACTATAGGCCATATCCTTCTGCTAATGGTAATGGTTATGTAATTCTTATGGGAATTCTTACAACAATAATAGGAGTGTACTCTCTGGTCTTGAAGCTATGCTTAAAGAATTTATTAGTACACAAACTGCTTTTAACAAATCAGTTGAGGAAAAGCTTGATAAAATTGAACTATTGCTTCTAGAGTTGATAGACTTGCCTCTCATGTTAATCTTTTAAAATTGAAAGTTATGCCTAATAATGATATTGATAATAAGATTAATACTTACAGCAAATGCCATCCAAGTTAGAATTAATGAGAATATAAGATTAATGGCTGAATTGCGTGCTAGGTGGGAGAGAGAAGAAAATGAAAAACTAGCTAAAGAGAATAATGTAGCTAAAGTTTGGACTATTACCACTACTAGTAATGCTAATTCTCCACATATTGCTGCACCTCCTACTATCAATGGTAATATAATTGGTGCTGGCAATGTTTACTCCTAGTGCAAAGCGAATAAAACTGCCTGAAATTGCTAAAACTGCTGAAACTGCTTGTGATAAAACTGCTGAAATTTTTCCAACCTTGGGAACAATGATCCCATTGCCGTAGCTCATAATGATTTAGATTTTGATGATTGCCACATCTCTGAAGTTATAAAGTTCTTACAAAAACTTGCTAAAAGTCCTAATGCTAGTGCTATAAATTTAGCCTTTTACAAAACATATTACAAATGCTCTCATAAAAGCTAGAGAAGAGAAACTCTAAAACTTGAAACTTTTATTCCTAGAAAGCTAGAAGATGGTTGGGAGCCCATCATTAAAATGAAATTCAATGACTTTGAATGTAATGTTTAATGTGATCTTGGTGCAAGTATTTCTGTGCCTAAAAAGATTTATGATATGCTCGACTTGCCACCATTGAAGAATTGTTATTTGGATGTTAATCTTGCTGATAATGTTAAAAAGAAACCTTTGTGGAGGATTAATATGCATATTACGGTTAACAATAACCTTGTCCCCGTTGATTTTGTTGTTTTGGATATCGAATGCAATGCATCTTGTCCTATTGTGTTGGGAAGACCTTTCTTCGAACCGTTGCTATCATTGATATGAGGGAAGGTAATATTAAATATCAATTTCCTCTCAAGAAAGGTATGGAACACTTCCTAGAAAGAGAATGAAGATGCCTTTGATTCTATTATTAGAACAAGTTATAATGTTGATGCTTCTTCTCACTCGATGTTACTTGATTTGCACTTTCCGCGCAGCTTAAAGGCGTTAAAGAAAAAGCGCTTATGGGAGACAACCCAAGGCTTTTACCTACAGCAATTTTTTGTTTTGTTATCTTGGAAGTTGTTTACTACTGTAGCAACCTCTCCTTATCATGTTTTTGCGGCAAGTAAAGTTTCTATGTCAAAGTTGATGTTATATTTGGGGATCGCTGCGCAGAAAACATTGCTGTCCGTCACGAATCTGGGCACAGTTCTCTGTAGAAAATTCGAAAAAATCTGCCAATTTACGAGCGTGATCTCCAGATATGTATGCAACTTTCATTAGTTTTGAGTTTTTCCATTTGAGCAAGTCTGGTGCCAGCTTTAAATTCTTCTTTACTGACTGTTCTGTTTTTGAAGATTCTGCCTTTTATTTCGTATTGTCTCTTTTGCTATGTTGGATTTATTTCTTTGATCCATTAATGTCCAGTAGCTTTATGCAATGTCCAGAAGTGTAAAGAATGATTGTGTCACCTCTGAATGAGTGAATTATTAATTGTGCACTAACCTCTAATGAGTTTGCTTGAAGTTTGGTGTGAAGAAGTTTTCAAGGGTCAAGAGAGGAGAATGATATACTATGATCAAGAGGAGGAAAAGTTCTAAGCTTGGGGATGCCCTGGTTCACCCCTGCATATTTTAAGAAGACTCAAGCTGTTTAAGCTTGGGGATGCCCAAGGCATCCCCTTCTTCATCAACAACATCATCGGGTTCCTCCGAAACTATATATTTTTATTCAATCACATCTTATGTTCTTTTACTTGGAGCATCGGTTTGTTTTTGTTTTTGTTTTTAATGAATAAAATGGATCCTAGCATTCACTTTGTGGGAGTGAGACACGTTCGCTGTTGCAGATGGACACATGTGTCCTTAGGTTTACTCATAATGTTCAAGGTTGTTTCTTCGTTAAATTGTTATATGGTTGGAATTGGAAAATGCCACATGTAGTATTCTGAAATGTCTTGGATAATGTGATACTGGGCACTGTTGTGCTCATGTTTAAGTCTTCACCATATGCTTTGCACCCATTAATGAAGAAATACATAGAGCATGTGCTAAAATTTGATTTGCATATTTGGTCTCTCTAAGGTCTAGATAATATCTAGTATTGAGTTTTGAACAACAAGGAAGACTGTGGAGTCTTATAATGTTTACAATATGTCTTATGTGAGTTTTGCTGCACTTGTTCATCCTTGAGTTTGCTTCAAATAACCTTGCTAGCCTAAAGCTTGTATCGAGAGGGAATACTTCTCATGCATCCAAAATCCTTGAGCTAACTACTATGCCATTTGTGTCCACCATACCTACCTACTACATGGTATTTCTTCGCCATTCCAAAGTAAATTGCTTGAGTGCTACCTTTAAAATTCCATCATTCACCTTTGCAATATATAGCTCATGGGACAAAATAGCTTTAAAACTATCGTAGTATTGAATATGTACTTATGCACTTTATCTTTTATTAAGTTGCTTGTTGTGCGATAACCATGCTTCGGGGAACGCCATCAACTATTGTTGAATATCATGTGAGTTGCTATGCATGTCCGTCTTGACTGAATGATCTATCATTTTAGTGGTTGGAGCATGCAAAATTGTTATAGAAGAAAATGTCAGCCGCTAACTAAAGCCATGAACCATGGTTGAAGTCAGCTTTGGACATATATCCTCAATTTCAATCTCATGAGAATAATAATCATTGCTACATGCTTATGCATTTAAGAGGAATCCAATTCTCTGTTGTCCATGTTGTCCCAATATGGATGTCTAAGTTGAGTAATAATCAAAAGCGAGAAATCCAAATGCAGCTTTCTCCTTAGACCTTTGTACAGCGGCATGGAGGTACCCCTTTGTGACACTTGGTTGAAACATGGCATTGCAAAGATCCGGTAGTCCAAGCTAAGTAGGACAAGGTACGGGCACTATTAGTATACTATGCATGAGGCTTGCAACTTGTAAGATATAATTTCTATAACTCATATGCTTTATTACTACCGTTGACAAAATTGTTTCATGTTTTCAAAATAAAAGCTCTAGCACAACAATAGTCGATGTTTCCTCTTTGAAGGACCATTCTTTTTACTTTTATTGTTGAGTCAAATACCTATCTCCTTCCACCTTAAGAAGCAAACACTTGTGTGAACTGTGCATTGATTCCTACATACTTGCATATTGCACTTGTTATATTACTTTATGCTGACAATATCCATGAGATATACATGTTATAAGTTGAAAGCAACCGCTGAAACTTATCTTCCTTTGTGATTGTTTCAACACCTTTACTTTGATTTATTGCTTTATGAGTTAACTCTTATGCAAGACTTATTGATGCTTGTCTTGAAGTACTATTCATGAAAAGTCTTTGCTATATGATTCAGTTGTTTACTCATGTCATTACCTTGGTTTTGATCGCTGCATTCATTACATATGTTTACAAATAGTATGATCAAGATTATGATGGCATGTCACTTCAGAAATTATCTTTGTTATCGCTTTACCTCGCCGACGACGAGCAGAACTAAGCGGGGATGCTGATACGTCTCCAACGTAACGATAATTTCTTATGTTCCATGCTACTTTATTGATGATACCTACATGTTTTATGCACATTATATGTCATATTTATGCATTTTTCGAACTAACTATTAACAAGATGCCAAGAGCCAGTTGCTGTTTTCTCTGCTGTTTTTGGTTTCGTAAATCCTAGTAAGGAAATATTCTCGGGACTGGACGCAAACTTTCGCCTGCTGTGGTCCTATTTTTGCAGTGTACCAGCCTCCAGAAGACCGAAGAGATAACGGCGCCACGAGGCAGCCGTGGGCTAGGCGCGGCGCGCCAGGCCTGGGCTGCCACGCCACCCCCGGGCACCTCTTCGTGCCCCGCGTTGACCTTCCGCTCACTTAAAGTCTCCGTCGCGAAACCCCCAGCACCGAGGGCCACGATACTTTAAAACCTTCCGCAGACGCTCATTACTGCCGACCTTCCATCCCTGGATTCAGATCACTCGCACCCCGACGTGAGAGGGGATTCATCTCCCGAAGACTCTACACCGCCATGGTCGCCTCCTGTGTGATGTGTAGTAGTTCACCCCTCGACCATGGGTCCATAGCAGTAGATGGTCGTCTTTTCCTTGTTGTGCTTCATTGCTGGATCTTGTGGGGCTAACATGATCAAGATCATCTAACTGAAATACTATATGTTGTGTTTGTCTCGGATCCGATGGATAGAGAATACTATGTTATGGTGATTATCAATCTATTGTTTATGTGTTGTTTATGATCTTGTGCTGCTCTCCGTTGTAAGTATTAGTAGAGGCTCACACAAGTTTGTACCTTAACTCCAAGAGGAGTATTTATGCTCGATAGTGGGTTCATGCCTCCATTAAACTGGGAGACAGTGACAGAAAGTTCTAAGGCTGTGGATGTGCTATAGGGATTAAACATCGATGCTATGTCTAAGGATGAGTTGCTGATTACATTACGCAATCATACTTAATGCGATAATCTGTTGCTGGCAACTTAATACCGGAAGGGGTTCGGATGATAACTTGAAGGTGGACTTTTAGGCATAGATGCAATGGATGGCTGGGTCTATGTACTTTGTCGAATGCCCAATTAAATCTCACTATATTTATCATATCATGTATATGCATTGTTATGCCTTTCACTATTTGTCACCCGACCGTAATTTGTTCACCCAACATGCTTTCATCTTATGGGAGAGACACCTCTAGTGAACTCAGGACCTTGGCCCCATTCCTTTACGTAGCATACAACTAATGCAATGTGGTTTATCAAGTTGCAACAATCATCTTCCACTCGATACGTTTAATCCTCTGTTACAGCAAGCCGCTGAGATTGACAACCTCACTGCTTCGCTGGGGCAAAGTACTTTGGCTTCGCTGTGCAGATTCCACGTTGGCGCCGGAATCTCGGGTGTTGCGCCGCATCACATTTCGGTGACCATCAACCTTCAACGTGCTTCTAATTCCTCCTGGTTCGATTAAACCTTGGTTTCTTTCTCAGGGAAAACTTGCCACTGTAAGCATCATACCTTCCTCTTGGGGTTCCCAACGGATCTAAGATGACGTAGACATCACCTAACATGATCAAGATCATCGATCGGAATACTATATGTTGTGTTTGTCGTGATCCTGATGAATAGAGAATACTATGTTATGGTGATTATCAATCTATTGTTTATGTGTTGTTTATGATCTTGCATGCTCTCCGCTATTAGCAGAGGCTCTAGTTTTTGATTTTAACTCCAAGAGGGAGTATTTATGCTCGATAAAGGGGTTCATGCCTTCATTGATACCTGGGACAATGACAGAAAGTTCTAAGGTTGTGTTGTTGCTACTAGCGATAAAACATTGATTCTATGTCTAAGGATGTAGTTGTCGATTACATTACGCACCATACTTAATGCAATTGTTCGTTGCTTAGCAACTTAATACTGAATGGGGTTCGGATGATAACCTGAAGGTGGACTTTTTAGGCATAGATGCAGCTGGATGACGGTCTATGTACTTTGTCGTAATGCCCAATTAAATCTCACTATATTTATCATATCATGTATATGCATTGTTATGCCCTTTTTCTATTTGTCAATTGCCCGACTGTAATTTGTTCACCCAACATGCTTTTATCTTTTGAGGAGAGACACCTCTAGTGGAACTGTATCCCCAGTTCTATTCTTTACATCGCATACAATCTACCGCAATACTTGTTTTTTTTGCAAACAATCATCTTCCACAATACGGTTAATCCTTTGTTACCGGTGAGATTGACAACCTCACTGTTTCGTTGGGGCAAAGTACTTTGGTTGTGTTGTGGAGGTTCCACGTTGGCGCCGGAATCCCTTGTGTTGCGCCGCATCACATTTCGTCACCATCAACCTTCAACGTGCTTCTGGCTCCTACTTTCCATAAACCTTGGTTTCTTTCCAGGGAAAACTGGCTTGCTGCTGTGCGCATCACACTTCCTCTTGGGGTTCCCCAACGTGATTGCGTGTGAGTTACACGCCATCATCACTAAAGGTTTCCCACTCTGACCCGGGTACGCGAGGAGGGCCGGGCCGATCAAAAAGGCGATCGCACGGGACCAGGTCGTCCTCATCTCGACATGGCTCGCCGAGATCTAACCCTCAGCCCTGGCGTCGCATCAGGGCCCGGGAGAGCTACCCGAGGCGCAGCGCAGGCGCGGGCGCTCATGCTGGAGGACGACCGCACGAGCCCACTGGTGGTCGGAGCTCCGGGGTGTTTCCTTAAATGGCTGGCTTTCATCGAGCCAAGGCAGCATGGCTCGCCAACGGCACAAATGGTACTAATGTGGTGTAGTACAAGAGGTCGAGGAGGTTGCTGAGAAGAGGGAGCTCATGGTGCCTTCAACTCCATCTGTAGTAGGCCTCGTATTTAGGAGACGACCTGGCGGGAGCCGGGCAAAGCCGACCACTCGGACACGATGCTATGGTGGCCGAGAGGCGTTGGCGACGCCACCGCACCGTAGCGACGTCGAGGCGGTCCTGGGGAGCGTCAGCGCGTTGAAAATGGTGCACGGTAGCGTCGGCGTCATCCCCATGTACCAGCGCATGGTGGCGGACAGTCGTCGTCGTGGGCGTCGTCTGCAGCTCGTCCGCGGCCAATCGGTGATGTCCGCGAGGACGAGGCACGGCGGTGTACTGGCGTGTCCGTGGTCTGGCCTGTGCGCGCGCTGGCGAGCTCGATGGTGGTGACCACGTCACGTTCCAGGTGCTGCGAGTCGTTTACTGGCCAGAGACCATGTCTAGCCAGTACAGGGCGATGAGGTGAGACTATGTGACAAGGGCAGAGGAAGAGAGAAGGACCAGAGGCAGGTTTGACATTGGGGTGACCATGATGGCCGGCATGGTCGTGTCCTTGATCTTTGTGCATACTTTTCTTGTGTACCAAGGTGCTGCAAGCTTAAGTGGGGTGAGGTGAGTCTAGGAGACATGGTGGGCAAGGTGAGAGGGGTCTAGAGTGTGCACGAATGATCAAAGTCAAAAAGGTGTGTGACATATGCAATGACATGGAGTGTCCTTGTGTCAAGGTGATCATGACAAGGCTAGATGAGGTCATTGAGAGTGGTTAGAGGGTACAATGTACTATGGATGATCACGAGAGAGAGAGGGTGAGGTGGAGAATAGTGGTTGAAATAGTGATTGTACCTCTATGTACTTAATTTGACCACAAGCAAAGGTCTCATGTGTGTTGAATTTTGACCAAATTTCTGCATAGATGTGTTCCATATAAAGTTTGGCACTCATTGGTGGTCTTGGTTTGGGTTTTGGAGATGGTTTGTGAAAATTCTAATTTTGGAGGGAATCTAGAATTTGTTTCAATGTAACATCTTGGGTTGACTATTTTGAGCAATGGTCAATGATCTGGTCAAAGTGGTCAATACCAAAGTTGTTCATCTTGACATGGTCTTGGATGAGGTGGCAGGTGTTGACCAGGTTTGGTTTAAGAATAATCCCAAACCAGGGGAGTAAAGTAGGTAAGATATTATAAATGGGCAAAGTGACCATTATCACATGTATGTTGAATTTGATTTTTCCTTTGATTTGAACTGGGTTTCTTTGATTCAAAAGGGTGTGTTATTGATATATAAGTGTTTTACAAACAATGGCACAAGCCATGGTGGCCTTGGTTAAAGATTTGAAAAGTGGGCCAAAGTATATGTGAGTGAAAATGGAATTTTCTCACTATTTCATTTCTCTCTATTTGATTTGATTTTTATTGACTCCAAAGTGATTCTTATTTGTTTTTAGGAACCTTTCCAAACCATTGAAACCATTCCAAAAGGTCTAGCTCAAAAGATTTGCAAAAATGGCCATAAACACATAAGAGGTGATGTTCCAATTGTTCTTATTTTCCTCTTTTGTTCATCTTGCTTTACTTGGGCAAGGTCTAGGGTCCATTTAGTGTGAGATTAGGTTTAGAGATGGTTTCACACCATTTGGGTAAGGTATAAGTGCATAGAACAAGATTTGGGTAAAATGGCTATGTGCCACATATGCCTCCATGCATATGTTGCATTTTCTTTTTGATTTGATTTGGCTTGACCCAATTGATGTTGTTGAGTGTTGAAATGGTATAGAGGAGTGATCCAACCATTTACCACAAGTCCTAGGGTCAAGATCCTCAAATTCACCAATTTTCTATTTACTCTCATATGCCTCTATGGCATTTTTATTATCTTTTTAATTGACTTTATTTTCTACTTGGATTTGATTGGTTGAGCACTAGGTAGGGTTGATTAATGTTTTCAAAACATCTACACAAGGTATAAAGGTCTAAGTAAAGGTTTTACCAAAATAGCCATAGGCACCTAGGCCTTTTTCTTATTTAATTTCAATTCTTTTTATTTACTTTCTATTGGAGGGTGATAAGAGAGACGAGGTTTTAGGATTTTGGAAATATGTTCAAAGTAATAAACAAACCATCATGGCAATAACACAGGTATCAAGCACAATTACTATGCACAAGACTTTTATTCAAATAGTGTTTTTGTTGGTTCTGATTTTTGAAAAAAATGGAAATTCATTTTCTCTTGTTTTAAAATTTGGGACGTTACAAACCCTTCCTTAAAACAAATCTCTTCATCCGAGATTTTAAGAAAAGTTAGGTTCCCAAGAGAGATTGAGCAATTGATTAACAGGAAAACATACTTGACATGGCCTGAGGTGCTTCCTGTGCTTCAAGACACTAGAGGTGGAGGCTGCCATTGCTGGGCGAATGGTCTCTTCTGCTGCAAGCTGGCGCTGTTGTTTGAGCAGGAAAATGGGTGTTGATGTAATCTGGCAAGCTTCTTGGGGCACCCAGTAGTGGCCCACAACTCCACATTCATAGCAAGCTGATGGTGGATCAATTTTGGGGTTGCTAATAGAACACAAGGAGCTTCCAACAAGATTGGGCTATGTTGTTGCCATTGGGGTGGTTGTTGTTGCTGCGCTTGTTTGTTATTCTTGATGTGTTCTTGTTGTTGTTGTTGTTGTTGTTGTTGTGGTTGTTGTTGATGTTGCGGTTGTTGTTGTTGTTGTTGTTGCTTGGGCGGTATGTCTGGGCAGGGGGCTTGTTGTACCTTGAGGCAAATCCTCCAGTTGAGTTGTTGCGTACTCTCGGGCGTTGTTGGGTCCATTCGGGTTCACTCTCATTCTTCATGTCGTTGGTTTGATGCGCCTTCCATCCTGACAATGAGTCCACCAGGGCTTCTAGTCATCAACTGAATGTTCACTAGTACCATGGGCCAGACCTGTCAAATTGCCCAGAAATCTTTCCTTCCTCTTTCTCATTGGTGTCGGTCTCATCCGGGGCGTACCTTTACAAGTAAGAAACCTGCCGCGGTATTCCACCACGGACATCCTTTCTTGTTTGAGTTCGCGGACCTCGTCTCTCATCTTCTTGATCAGTCCTTGGGGCACATGTATTTGCTGAACTTGAGTTTGAAGTCTTCCCAAGCCATCATCTGTCCCAGATCTGCTGCACGGCACGTGTCCACTCTGTGCTCTGCAGTCCTCATGAGGTAATAGGTATAAATGCAGATTTTCGCGCTTCAACTCCCTTCAAGAATCCTGTGTTGTTCTCCATTGTCGGGAGCCAGTCATCAGCATCTAGTGGCTCTTCTGTCTTGCTAAACATTGGGGGATTAGTGTTTTGAAAATTCTTCAGCTTCGATCAAGGGTGATCGTGGTTTCCATGGCCTTGATTGTTCTGGGCTATCTGCTGCAGTGCAGCGATATTGGCTTGTCGTTCAGTCTCTTCTCGCTTAAGTGCCTTTCCATCATCATCCGGCAGATTTGCATCATTGCATCCCGTTGGCGCTCGTGGGTTGGTGGGCTATCCAGATTGAGGTAGATGATAAGATAAGAGGGAAATTTCTATGGTTTGTTTGAGTTAAATTCAAAAAGTTTCAAAAGTTGAGTAGTGTTGAGGGGGTAAAAACCAACAACACTTTTTCATTCATACCAAACATCACACATTTACAAAGCTAACACACCGTTGGTTTTAATAACCATTCATCGCTCTACGACACAAAGGGGCAGATACAACTCACACCTACGATAGTGCTTTTGTGATACTACTCTTCATCTTTAGGGGTGGTGTGCTTAGCGACGAGCGCAGGCGTTGTCTAACTCCTTGCGGGTCTTGTGAAGCAGGAAGTCCAAGCATGCTACATAGTAGTTCATCTCCGGGTGCGGTGGCATGGTTAGTGGTCTTCCCATGGGATCATGTCTTGGGTAGTAGACAAAGCGGGTGTTCTTGATCTTGTTCTCATTTTGTCCACACATACTGTGCAATTGCTTCCTGCATGGCCTTGGCTATTCCATCCTTCCAAGTGTTTTCCGTTACAGAAAACCAGATGGTTTCCCATATTGGGGCTCCCAGCTTTCCTCTCAGATTTGCAGTAACTTCCCACCGAGGTGGTCCTCCCGATGGATGGTTGAGGGGTATTCCGAAGAACTCGGGATACGGGCGTCCTAAATATTCCACTAGTTGCTTCAAATCCTTCTCGAACATTAGGTTTCCTCCGTGGCCAATCTGATAGGACTCACATTGGTATTCCATCTGTGAGCAATTAGGATGAGTAAGTTAGAGAAGCGATCAAGTGTGCAAAATTTTAACGATTGCAAAGAAAAGTAGAGCATAGATTTCTCATTTTTGAAAAAGATCTCATGGATAAGAGTGAGAATAAGTTTTCAAAAATATTCACTTCATTGGTTTTAAACTAAAGTTTCCAGATTCATTCTAACTAGGTCTCCTAAGGTCAAACAATGCCTGATACCAACTTGTCAACACCCGGATTTGTAAGTCATATGCCTATTATGCCATTCATCGCACTGGAATATTGTTTTTTGCGAGACATAATAGACGATATCACAACACATCATTCATTACAACACATAATTGTCTTGCATATAGAGGGATCACAGTCCTAATACATCATAGTGGATCTATAGATCCTATTACAAAACACATATCGGAAGCGAAGTAATTGCGGTCCATCTATTCCACATGCAACTATTGACGCCGAGGATCCTAGTTGTCGATTCGCCCGCTGTCCATCCTCCTCAGATCATGTTCTCTTTCATAGTATGGCCATTTGAATAGCCAGGATGGACAAAGCCATGAGTACTTTAAAGTACTCGCAAACTAATACTAATGTAAGCACTATCAACTATAGTAAAGGGGTGCTAAGCTCTAATTTGCATAAAGACAATTTTATTTCATAAGCATTTAGTAAAAGCCTCTTCATTTGCTAACTAACTCAAGTGGGAATATTAGTGTCATTCCCACAACTCGTTGTGATTCAAAGTCAAATTTACCATTCACCTTTCAAGTTCAAGTCACAGGTCATATGCCATATTTTGAAATGTCCGATGATCGAACAGTATGGCCCCTTTCCAATCATCCGTAATCGTGGACACGGCTATTCGAATAGTTCTACACTCGCAGAGGTCGCACATCATGTAATACAACATTTTGCAATAATCCGTCAGGGTTAACTGGCCTCGATTTATCACACTCCGTGTGCGACTACCAACCATAACCTTTCACTTACATACCCTAGTATGTGCACCTCTCCCCATGAGCTGGTCTCTAAGAAGACAAACCATCACCCTCGGGAACTACACAGGCTTGGACCGACAATTCACCTCATTCACGTCATTTCACATCGTTTCACATTTCAATTGGAGCAGCCCTTGGCATAATCCCGATGACGCTTGTTTAGAGGGAACCCATACTAAGATACATAAACTCCACTTAAGCCCTTACCCATAATCAGGTATTGTGGGGGTACTTGTAAAATTGGAATGGTATCGCATCCGAACCCAACCATCGCTTTTGTAAAGTTCACCATGTCATTCACAAGTCACATTCACCTTCAAAATCTTTCAATAGAATGACTCATCATCCCAAGGTTTTCCAAAGTCATTTCATTTCACAAGTTCCATCTAGAGTAGTCAATTTTATTTGTTAGCACTAGCAACTAGTCATGAGGGGTGCTAACTAGCTTTGATTGTTCTAGGCTAACTTTGATACTCTTGTAGTACTCTCATCTCTAGACCAAAGTTAACTATAAAAGCAAGTTATAATAACCAAAGTAAACTTGTAAGAATAAACTTGGGATAATGCAGCTACAAAGTATTCAGAGTGTGCCTTTGCCTCTTAGTAGAGCTTTGCACTTGCAAGAATATTAGCTTGCCTTGGTTGGTGTTGTGGTCGAAGTTCTCTTCTTCTTGGTAGAAAACCTCCTCCTCTTGATAGTCTCTGGACTAGCGTCTATAAACGAGTACGAGGATACAATCACCAAACAATACTTCTTCCCACTAGACTAATCACACAAAAGGTTCACACAAGCTATTCTAGCATCACCATATCATTATTATTGGTTTTCTTTTAAATAAAAATAATTTCCTCTCATTACAAATATTAATTAGGGTTTCTATTTAATTTTTTGGAGAAATAATTTCCTCTCATTGAATGTTGCTAAGATTTAATTTCCTCATATGATAATATATGAACTCAGGTTGACCAAGGTCAACACTTCATCATCATCATTTGGGAAAATGATTTAAATGAGGTGAGGTACCTCCATGCAATTTAAATCCTATTTGCTTTAATATCCTCAAGTGAGCAAATATGAGATCAAGCAACAAGGGTCATCACATTACTTCATACCACTTGGGAAGATGATTTAAATGAGGTGCTACACCTCATAGATTTAAAATCCTAAATTTGGAAATAATTTAAATGGGGTAGTATTGACTACATAGCCAATTTTGGATTCTAGCCCATGATCATATGAAGCAACCATATCATTTTTTTACATAAACAATTAGAGTATTTGAATTGTGATTTATGAGAATTTGAATTACCTCAAAATAGTTTATGGTTGATTTTAAATAATTATTTGAAGTTTGAAAAGTTATTGTATTGTGATTTTTACTATTCCAATTCTATAATAGATCTAGGGTTCAAACCGGTGGGGTTGGATTGGGCTTTTCATAGGATTTCCAACTACATTAAATTCACTGAATTTGGTTGAGCCGATTGGAAGTTATTCAATTTTTATCACAGCACCAGTATTGAAATTTACTGAAACGAATTAATTTAGATTGAAAATCAAGAAGGAAATGCTAATGGGCCGCAGAGGGGCTAACCTGCCAGGCTTAGTAAGTGCCACGCCGATCGAGCGAAAGTTGATATGGGGTCCACTGTCACCAGTATTTCTGCTCAACTCAGATGCTGGAGGAGGTCATTTAGACTGGGGGAAAGCATCGCACAAACTGAGGGTCGTCCTCATCCTGACATGGCTCGGCCGAGATCTAACTCACCGCGCGCACTAGGGAACTGAGAGCCACCTGGGAGGTGGCGCAGCGCTGAAGCAGGGCGGGGCGTTCGATGTTGAGACGACGACGAGTCGATTGGTGGTCGGGGAGCTCCGGGTGCTCGCTGAACGTCGGCTGCTTCGAGAGATGTCGCGGCGGTGCTCCGCATGAACAAAGTGCGTGGTGGCTAATGGTGTAGCAAGAGCTTCTACAGAGTGAGGAGAGTGAGGCTGTGTGCTTAGATCGAGCGGAGGATGCCTCTATTTATAGGGCGAGGGGGTGGCCGAGGCGGAGCGGGCAGGTCGGCGATGTCGACATGGCTACGGTGGGCTAACGTCACGAGCGAGGATGCTGCAGCGTTGGCGATGTCGAGGCGAGTGCGTGGGACTTGATGGCACGGAAAACGGGGGTCTGTGGCGATCGTCATCTTCTCGCGACCGTGCAGTACCGTGGCGGAGTTCACCATCGTGGGCGTCGGCTACCGGGCATGCGAGGGCAGGTGAGCGTGTCCACTGTGTTGCTGATGTCGAGGGGAGGCTGCAGGTACAAGGAGAGGTCGAGAGGTGGTGTGAGGCGATGAGGCGAGGCGACGTACTGACGTGCCTATGGCCATGTCTGTGCGCGCGCTGGCGAGCCCGAGGACGGTGACCACGGCGCGTTCTGGCGTGTGTCGTGCTCTCGGCCATGGACCATGTCTAGCGAGTACAGGGCGATGAGGTGAGGCTATGTGACAAGGGTAGAGGAAGAGAGAAGGACCAGAGGCAGGTTTGACATTGGGGTGACCATGATGGCCGGCATGGTCGTGTCCTTGATGGCTTGTGCATTGTTCTTGTGTCTTTGAGGGCAAGGCAAGCAGGAGTGAGGTGAGACAAGTGATTTTGACATGGTGGGCAAGGTGGGAGTGAGCTAGGGTGTGCACAAATGATCAATGTCAACATGTGTGTGACATATGCAATGACATGGAGTGTCCTTGTGTCAAGATGATCATGGATGGGCTAGATGAGGTCATTGAGAGTGGTTAATGGTACAATGTACTATGGATGATCACGAGAGAGAGAGGGTGAGGTGGAGAATAGTGGTTGAAATAGTGATTGTACCTCTATGTACTTAATTTGACCACAAGCAAAGGTCTCATGTGTGTTGAATTTTGACCAAATTTCTGCATAGATGTGTTCCATATAAAGTTTGGCACTCATTGGTGGTCTTGGTTTGGGTTTTGGAGATGGTTTGTGAAAATTCTAATTTTGGAGGGAATCTAGAATTTGTTTCAATGTAACATCTTGGGTTGACTATTTTGAGCAATGGTCAATGATCTGGTCAAAGTGGTCAATACCAAAGTTGTTCATCTTGACATGGTCTTGGATGAGGTGGCAGGTGTTGACCAGGTTTGGTTTAAGAATAATCCCAAACCAGGGGAGTAAAGTAGGTAAGATATTATAAATGGGCAAAGTGACCATTATCACATGTATGTTGAATTTGATTTTTCCTTTGATTTGAACTGGGTTTGTTTGATTCAAAATGGTGTGTTATTGATATATAAGTGTTTTATAAACAATGGCACAAGCAAATGTGGCCTTGGTTGAAGATTTGCAAAATTGGCTAAAGTGTATGTGAGTGAAAATGGAATTTTCTCACTATTTCATTTCTCTCTATTTGATTTGATTTTTCTTGATTCCAAAGTGATTCTTATTTGTTTAGGAACATTTCCAAACCATTGAAACCATTCCAAAAGGTCTAGCTCAAAGATTTGCAAAAATGGCCATAAACACATAAGAGGTGATGTTCCAATTGTTCTTATTTTCCTCTTTTGTTCATCTTGCTTTACTTGGGCAAGGTCTAGGGTCCATTTAGTGTGAGATTAGGTTTAGAGATGGTTTCACACCATTTGGGTAAGGTATAAGTGCATAGAACAAGATTTGGGTAAAATGGCTATGTGCCACATATGCCTCCATGCATATGTTGCATTTTATTTTTGATTTGATTTGGCTTGACCCAATTGATCTTGTTGAGTGTTGAAATGGTATATAGGAGTGATCCAACCATTTACCACAAGTCCTAGGGTCAAGATCCTCAAATTCACCAATTTGCTATTTACTCTCATATGCCTCTATGGCATTTTTATTATCTTTTTAATTGACTTTATTTTCTACTTGGATTTGATTGGTTGAGCACTAGGTAGGGTTGATTAATGTTTTCAAAACATCTACACAAGGTAGAAAGGTCTAAAGGTTTTACCAAAATAGCCATAGGCACCTAGGCCTTTTTCTTATTTAATTTCAATTCTTTTTATTTACTTTCTATTGGAGGGTGATAAGAGAGATGAGGTTTTAGGATTTTGGAAATATGTTCAAAGTAATAAACAAACCATCATGGCAATAACACAGGTATCAAGCACAATTACTATGCATAGCACTTTATTCAGAAAAGTTTTTGTTGGTTCTGATTTTTGAAAAAAAAATTGTAAATTCATTTTCTCTTTGTTTTAAAATTTGGGACGTTACACCTATACAAAATGCCAAGATGCCAGGAAGCTCACCAAACATCGTATGCGCAATATGGATGACCATTGTCTCTTCTAGCGAGACCTCGGCGTCGTCGGGTAGATTCCCAGATCCTCGCGCTGGTCAGTCTACCGCTGGCCGCCTTCTCTCTGCCTTGCACCGACCGAAAGCATGTCCGAGGAGTGACTCCGACGGCTTCTGAGAAGGAGGCGCTGAACTGATCATCAACATGTTGAGCATACACCATTGCTGAAGCATGTAACCCTTATTACTATGCCCTGTGAGCTTTATTATTCTTGGTATTACTTTTTCCTAAATATCAAGTTTTCTTTCAGCTATATAATTTGGTTTGACATGAATAAATAGAATAAAAAAACGCTCTCCTCCCGTCGCCCCCTCCAGGCGACCGAGGGAGAGTAACCCTAAATCGCGCCGCCACCGTCCCTCCCCCTCCTCTCCCCCGCCTCGTCGCCCCTAGAGGTGCTGCCGGGCGAAGCTCGCGGCGCCGGTGAAGGGGGCGGCGGGGATCTGGGTCCTCGGCTCCCCGCGCGGTGATAGGTGGAGGACCTCCGCGCCGGGCTTGCCGCTGCCGACGAAGACGTTGGGCGGGCTCCTTCTGCTCCGCGCTGCTTCTCTGGAGTGGTCGTGGTCCAGGGGTGGCGCCCTCCAGTGCTTCCCCGGTGGGGGCCCTGGGCTCCAGGGCGGCGGCCCTGGGTGGTGGCGGCGAGGCTGGCTCGACGGCGGGCGGCGCTCGCGGGTGCTGTACCCTCTGCTTGGCCGCAGGGGCGGCGAGCGGATGGGTGGGGTCGTCCGGGTGGCTTCGGCGCCCTGGCGTCAGATCTGGAGGCCGGCGACTTGGTCTCCTCTCCGCCGCTGTCTCTCCGCCAGATCTGGGTGGGGTCGGTCTCCGGCCGCCCGATCTGTGGCTGGGGATCCAGCGCGCATGGGTTCCGCCCACCTGTGGATCCGGGCGAAAGCCCTGGCTGGCTTGTCCAGCCTGAGGACGGCGACGCCTACGGGCGCCGCGGTCCTCCCTGGAGGCATTTTGGAGGTCTCCATCATCAGGTAGCGTCCCGGGTGAAAACCTAGGTCCCCCGGGCCGGGCAGCGGCGGCGCCTCGGTGCCGTGAGCTTCTTGAAGCCGCTGCCTTGGGACGAGGTGCTCCGTGTGTTTGGCGTGTTGGTCGTGTGTTGCTCGGCGGCGCTTGGTGTGGTCCGTGCTCCTGGCCTCCGAGGAAGTTCTTGGGCCCGTTCGCTGCATGCATCTTTTGGGGTGGTTAATTGGTGTCGCGCTCATGGCTGTGCTGCTTGCCGGCGGTTCGGCATCCACGAGCCTGGGTGAGGGGATAGGTTTCCCATCCGGAAGCAATCCTGGCATGAGCGACGTCAAGGCCTGGTCTTTTCGACCGCAGGGAGCCAAGAAGCACGCTGGAAGGCTGATGGTATGAATGATGCGCGTGAACAACAGGATTCCGCGCCAACATGGAACCCAGACAACACACCCAAAGTACTTTGCCCCAACGAAACAAAGGAGGTTGTCAATCTCACCGGCTTGTCAGAATAAAGGATTAACCGTATTGTGTGGAAGATGATTGTTTGCAAGAAAACAGTAAAACAAGTATTGCAGTAGATTGTATGCTATGTAAAGAATAGGACCGGGTCCACAGCTCACTAGAGGTGTCTCTCCCATAAGATAAAAGCATGTTGGGTGAACAAATTACAATGGGGCAATTGACAAATAGAGAAGGGCATAACAATGCATATACATGATATGATAAATAGTGAGATTTAATCCGCATTACGACAAAGTACATAGACCGGCCATCCAACCGCATCTATGCCTAAAAAGTCCACCTTCAAAGTTATCATCCGAACCTCTATCTGCATAAGTTGCAAAGCAAATACATAATTGCATTAAGTATGGAAGTAATGTAATCAGCAACTACATCCTTAGACATAGAATCAATGTTTTATCCTAGTGGCAACAAAGACATCACAACCTTAGAATCCCTCTCACGATCCCAGGTGTCAATCAAGGCATGAACCCACTATCGAGCATAAATACTCCTCTTGGAGTTAAGAGCAAAAACTTGGCCAGAGCCTCTACTAATAACGGATGAAAAGATCATAAACAACACATAAACAATAGATTGATAATCACCATAACATAGTATTCTCTATCCATCTATCCCGACAAACACAACATATGAATTACAGATAGATGATCTGGACATCAGCAGCTCACAAGATCCAACAATGAAGCACAACAAGGAGAGACAACCATCTAGCTAACAAGCAGGACCCAGTCCAAAGTGAACTACTCACTCATCACTCCCGAGGCGATCATGGCGATGAAGAGTCCTCCTGGAGATGATTCCCCCAGTGGTGCCGGAGCATCTCCCGAATCCCCCGAGATGGGACCGTGCGCGGCGCTCGCAAGGTTTTCCGCATTTCTTCCGTGGCTCCTGCATCGGGGCCTGCGATCATGAGGCTGATTTGTAGGCGGAAGGGCAGGTCAAGAGGCGCCACGAGGGCCTCCCCACAGGCCGCGCGGCCAGGGCCTGGGCCGCGCCCCCCTATGGTGTGGCCACCTCAGGCCCCACTTCGACTCTCCTTCAGTCTCGTTCAAAAATAGGACCCTGGGCGTTGATTTCATCTCAATTCCGAGAATATTTCGTTACTAGGATTTCTGAAAAACCAAAAACATGCGTAAAAACAAATAACTCGGCTCTTCGGCATCTTGTTAATAGGTTAGTTCCAGAAAATGCGTAAATACGACATATAATGTGCATAAAAGACGATGTAGATATCATCAATAATGTAGCATGGAACATAAGAACACTGGACACGCTGGAGACGATCATCCGGCGGCCACGAGCCTGGGCGAGGGGATAGGGTTCCCCTCCGGAAGCATTCCTGGCATCAGAGACGTCAAGGCCCGGCTCTTCTTCCCCTTCCTGCGTGCGGGCTGCTCCTTCGTCTTGGATCCCGGATCGGTGCTACTCCTCTGCAACTCCAGTTCGTCCCGTCTTGGAAGCAGGTGGCTTTCTCCGTCTGGGGCAGTTCCTTAGCGAAGTCTTGAAGATCGTTGGCAGCTGAGCTCTGGCTAGCTTCCCTGTTCTTCGCTGCTTAGTTTTAGGCCTGTCCTGTTTCTTTCCTGTTTCCGTTTCTGTAAGCTGTGATGAGCACCCTTGTACTTCTGCCGTGTGTGGCTTAATTAATTTTAAGCAAAGCCTTCTCTTTAAAAATAAATAGAATAAAGAATCTAAGAAGGTCCAGGTTTAATATTTTTCATACCATCAGCAAATCATAAACAGCTTACACTTAGCATCAGACTGAAAACCTGTCGGATGAATGCACTGTTTGCACCGTATCCTGACTCACCTGAAAACAACACTTGACAAACTAATAGATCATGAAAAGAGCATGATCCGTGTGAGTATAATTTCAGTTATAGCAATAACAATAAAACCTACTATGATATATAAGCATTGCGGGATCTCCAGATCACATGTAGCTAAATATAAAAAGATACATCGAACCAGTCTTCAGTTATAGACTTAGAAAATAGTAATAGCTCAGAAACAACTAATATCATTGACCTACGTGATTACAAAATAGTAAGAACTCAAAAACAACTAATTGCATACAGTTCATACTACTAACCCAAATACACTAATAACAATGCCAGATTGTGGCACCAACATGGACATAATCAATGGTTCAACCATAAACCGAAGGTCCATGTCAAATTTGCAAAGATTTGAAAACACCTGATGTATCGTTCACATGCAAGAAAAAATCTAGTAACATTTAAGGATTCGTGCTAACCATTCCGATAGCAGTGGGTTGAAGCTAATTTAATAGATATGACACTCGATCGTGTTGCAAACACTGGAGATCAGCAAACAAGACGAAAATAGAGAACAAGAAAGAAATGGAACCAGTCTCTTACGATCTGCCATTCAAACGTAGCAGAGCCAAGGGAGGTTTTGTTGTCAACTTCTAAACTATCCGAGTGCAAGAAAACAATCCAACTTCATATGTACAAAATTAACTCGAGTCACATTTAGATTAAAATCAGTATGAACAAACATCGCAGTAGGAACAACAGGAATCAGTAGCAACAGCAGGAATCAGTAGCGAATGGTTGTTCTCTGCACACACTCAATCAGCATAAACTCGCAACAGATTTTGATATAATTGCAGTGGCAGCGCACTTGTTTCGGAATCTGCTATGGATTCGAGGAGCGGCGACGCGATCTTGGGATGGAGGCGGCGCGATCTTGGGGTGGCGGCATCGAGAGCAGAGAACGGGACAACGTGCGGCTAGGGTTTGGGAGCGAAAAGTGCGTGTGTGGGTGGGGGATGTACTAGTGCGGACGGGGATAGCGGGCGGAGCTGATGTCTTGCAGCGATAGAAGATCACATAATTATCGGACGAGGGGCGGGGAGAACAAATGAATCTAGACTGTTGACTATAGTTGGATAGACGGCTGAGATTTTATTTTCCTACACAACTTCGTGCCTTTATAAGTAGTAGAAGTAGAGAAATGAGTGATTCTCCCTCTGATCAGAAAAATGTGCCGGAAGCCTAATACAGATTCATTTTGCAATTAAAACCTTACAAATCCAAAACAATTATTACAATACGAGAGAATTAAGAATGCTTTTCCCACAAGCATGCATGTGAGAGCCAGCTGGAGCGTGGGTTGAGACGAACTAAAAGACAAGGGGTTTTATGCAAAATGATCAGTCCGACACTTTTCGAGGATCCGAGGGAGTAACAATTTTAAAAAAAGATAAAATATGCTTAAAAATTCCAAACAAAAATTGACATATACATCTCGACATCATATGTGCTTAGAAAGTTGTTTCACGGAAAACCGACACTTTGTGTGTCGTGTGCTAAATAGATAAAATTTGGTGCTTAAAAAAAGACTTTTCACGAGACATAATTTTATCTTTTTTACAAAGGACATAAAAAATGTAAGTTTTCCGTGAAACTTGGCACGCACACATATAATATAATGTCGACATATACGCACCAAATTTTTGTTTATAGTTTTTTGACATTTTCAAAAGTTTTTCCTGTGTAGCACGAGCATATGCTCCCACGATTCAAATGTGGATTCCCGCCTCTAAATGAAAATTTTATTCTCCCACTAATTACATAATAAGTTCTTTTGGCACAAGACGATTTATTATATTTACTGATAAAATTCCGTCTGGTTGACGCGTTTCTCATCCACGTGGAGAGGCTGCGACGACGGTCTCCAAACGCCGGAGGTGTGCGCTTCTGCCTCCAGCACGCCTCAGCGTCGCCCCTACCATCAACAACCGGGTACAGGCCAAGGCGATGGTGTGGAGCAGAAACAGGCGCTGACCTGGCTGGAAACTGCGGACTCGTTTGGTAGGCTGCAACAATTTCTTGGCCTAGTTGGACAGTGCTGGTGCAGAAACAGACACTCAGCCAAGTTATGCACCCCATTTGGTGG